>JASDQU010033227.1:25275-39817 GCA_032191745.1 Picea mariana | reverse complement strand
GAATGTTTAAAGTCAAGTCTTCACATTAGTTCTAGTTCACCTTTGGAAAATCTTCACGAGTCTCTCTGATTTCCCTTTGAGATCTTAACCGTATGTTAGGTAGTGAGGAATTTATCTTTGAATATTCTTAGGTTTCTGGCCTTCCACAATGATTATATGATAAATCCTTAGGTTTCTTAGGTTTCTTTGAATAATAATCATCTAATAGAAGCAGAGGATAGTCATTTTTGACCGACAACATCTTTGTAATGATTACCGAATTTCATAGCTAGATCATAACTTAGAAAAGTATCTGATTTGTCTTCTACATTCATTTTCTCAAGTAATAAAAATTCAAGATCTTCTTTAACTTTCCTTTTATATAATATTTAATTATCTCCATTATTATAGACTAATTAAATTGTATTTTAAACATAATATAATAATTTTTTTAATAATATAGCATTTTATATTTTATATAATTATTACACTTATATCTTATGTATTATTATAATAATTTTGTATTTTTAACTTAATATATTATTATAACTGTATTTCAGATTTGATATTCTATGCTCCTTGTCCCACAAATAAGGGGGTTTCATTCATCAATTTAGTATCTGGCTTGGGGTGAACTTAAAAATAGATTATTATTATTATTATAAGTACTATAAAATAAAAGTTTTATCTAAATCAAATAATAATAAATCATAATAAAATAAAATATGATTTAACTTTCCTTTAGTTTTTTGAATAATATATTATTTTATATTCTGTAAGTATATCTTATAATTATTATAATAATTACATTTAAAAAATTTCATTTTATGGTATGATATACTATTGGAATGGAAATGGTACGATCGTCGACGCATTCGCCATCAGGCCCCTCGATACCTCCCCATCGGAGTCGTTCTCTATCAATGTTGGGTCGACATCATTCTTCGCCGATGTCTGACCATCGATGAAGGAGACATATTCTTGAATGATTATCATATCGACGCTTGCAGTTGTCACCTCTTAGGTATGTCCACCGACGAAAAAGTCATTCGACAAGGCACTTCTAGCCCACGTTGTTTCATGACTGCATCCATGCTGTTAAACATGCGACAAATGTCATCTTTGAGAAAAAAAAACATGAGCACCCAAAACTCTTTTACATCCAATCATCACTATCGACCCTTCTGCAAATGGGGCATAGACTTCATGACTTGTCTTCCTGCATCTAGTAATGGACACAAATACATTGTCATGGAAGTATATTACTTTACCAAATGGGTCGAAGATATACCCAGTTTCAAAACTACCGCTGACACAACAACGGATTTTGTCTTCAACCATGTCATTACCCAATTCGGAGTCCAACTGCAATTAGTGTTTGATCACGGTAAAAAATTTGAGAATGATATCTTTCTGGAATTTTTTTCAAAATTAGGCTTCTCCCGGAAGTTTGCCCCCCCATACTACCTTTAGTCCAACGGATAAGTCGAGGTTGTCAACAAAGTCCTCAAAACCATGCTACAACCTACCGTCAACAAACATAAGGCGAACTAGCATCATATGCTATTTTTCGTGTTATGATATTATCGCACGTCACCCATAAAAGCCACAGGTTTTACGATGTTCCACCTCATCCATAGGATCGAAGCCACCCTCCCTATAGAGTGTGAAATCCCCATGTTACACGCTACCATTGAGCTATTACTTGACACCACTCCAATGGAGCAGTGCTTGTTGACCTTAGATTCGCTTGATGAAGATCGTCGATCTTCATTTAAACACAACGAGACAGCTAAAAAATCGTCCAAATCCACCTTTGACCGCCATGTCACCTTCGCTCATTTAACGATGGTGATCTCATTTTAGCCTACGATATCGCCCATGATACTTTCAACCACAGGAAATTTGAACCATTATAGCATGGACCCTACATTTTCCAAAACTGCCTCACAAAGGGCGCATACATCCTTGCTTCTTCAGAAGGATATCCTCTCAAAGAACCCGTTAACGAGTTGTACTTAAACAAGTTTTGTGCCTAAGCATAGCCCCCCTACGTTAGGTTTTTCTTTGTACACATTTGCAAAGCTTTTTAGTCTTCTTTTCCACCACCATTCCTCATGTATGATCTATCATTCATGTTATAGACAGATGCATCATCCATAAGGCTACCACATTGGTTATGTTGACGGTGCCATCCGCTGGACCTAGAATCTTGCTTCGGTCGCTTGGTCCCTCTATACCCCATCACATGTACTACTCTACTCTAGTGGCATATGTCTGGGTTTGGCCACCAACAACCAAGTTGAATAACACGTCGTCATTGATCTCCTCACCGAGGTCAGTCATCACCACATTCCTGACGTTAGAGTTCTATTAGATTCCCAACTTGTCATCCTGCAGCCTAGCAATGTATATCACGTTCGCGATCCTTACCTCTTTCCCAAATAACTACAAGTTAAACTATTATCTCACAACTTTGATTCAATCACATTTAAAGATATTCTAAGACAATTTAATCAAATAGAAGATAACATGGCTAACCTAGTATTAGATTGGTATTTATCACATTAAACAACATTTTATACATAAGAATCATAAATTTGTCACAACACAGAAAATACATCATACGCATAAAAAANACATGAAGATCTGAATGATCCAGAATATATATATATATATATAATCAAGGTGTCATCAGTGTTTACAAATCAGTACATACACATCGTTCATGAGCCAGTGAGTCCCCCCACCCTATAGGTACAAAAGTGGGTATCCACTAAACTATACAAAATGGGTATCAACGACCCTATACAAAATGGGCTCTCGAGCCTATATATAAAAAACCCAACACTCATGGCTCTTGTAAAGGTCCCCCCAAGTCCTCTGTCATCTGGAGGCGCCCCACCAACTAGGGGCCCTCTAGGTCCAGGAGGCAGCCGACCAGTCATCACTCGTCGCACTATTGTCGCTCGCTGAATCAGAGTCAGCCACTCTGCTAGTACAACCATTCACTACTCTAGGACCTCATCGTCCTCTATATGGGCCCATATTCCCTGATGTACGCCCTGCAACACCCGATTGAAGCAGCGACGCAGGTCCTCTAGCATCCCTCTGGCCTCTGCCTATGTCTCATGTGCTGGTCCAACACCAACATCATCTCGTCTCCGCCTCTCTCCCACCCTTGTCTCTACTTGTGAAGGTCGCACTGGTCCCTGGCGAGCCGGATCCCCGACCATCTCTACCTCTCATCCTCGGGGTCCCACATCTGCAAAACAACACCAAAGATAGTGTCAACATCCATATACACATATATAATCAAATGCTACCTATCAAAATAACAAAACATAATATAAAAATATACCTCTGATCACAATCCTCCCATGGAGGCATCATCATATCCGGGTCATGTTGGTAGTCCATACCAGTGTATGGATACCTCAGTATCACCTATGGAATTTGTTGCCACATGCGCGTTGTCATGGCCGTGCAATAGTGGCCACCCTCTCCACCGCTGTGTTAGACCAACACATGGGACGACCACATCAGTCGTGGCTCTCATGGCCCCAAGAGCTCCAACAGAATCCTTGGGTTCAACAAAGGCACCCTCTCTAGAAACCAAGCCACTAGAATGGACCCAAAAGGAAAGTCACTGGATTCTGATCGTCGACACCGGTTCACCTGTTCCATCATCCGGGTGGACAGAAGTAGACCCCAATAAAAAAGGGGTTAATTGAGGAGCCACTCCACTATCCTCAACTGACCTCCAGTGATCCATTAAGTTCTCAAGGATCCATACATACTCACCACCATAGCGGTGATGCACTCCATCAGAAGTTCATCGAGCACCTCAATCCGGATGAACAAACCCGACATTAGGTTCAGTCCTGAGCAGTGGTGAATCGCCAAGTCACCCACTCACTCATCCCCCGAGAGCAGGGGGTCAATAGGAAGGGCCATCCCATGCAATGGGAGCCCCATAAAAAAATACACATCCTCGACGACCGAGAATGTCAATTGTTGTCCTCTCACATTGAAACACTGTAGATCAGTGCTCCACATCGCAATCAGATACTGAAGCACAAAATCCTACAACTGCATCAATGGAAAGTCGAAGAACCTAAGCCACCTGCAGGCTGCCAAGTGTCTTCGCATGCCCAACTTCTCTCTCATTGCCTCCCATAAAAGGTTCCAGACGCACTCTCTCCAATGCACTAGCATCGTAATATCTGGAGTATATCGATGACCTGCATTCACACAAAAACACTTGATCAGCCTCATAATCCATAAAAAGCATAAAAAATTCACAAATTGCAAACCCCTTAGCCTTGTCTCCAGTGCGCAAATTTCACCCAAACAGGGGTGCACATATGTGCGCTTGTTATTTTCACCGTTGCACAGCTGTCTGAGAAACAATCATGCATCACATGTGCAGTTGTGACCCAAACAGGTGTGCACATGTGCGTGCTCATTCTTTGCACAGTTGTGCATTGATGCACAACTTTCTGAGAAACAGTCGTGCATCAGTTCGCAATTGTCAGTGAGATAGGCGTGCATCTAACATGTGCTTTTATTTTCCTTCCCGGAGCCCACATGCGCGGCTGCATCAAGCACAGTCGCACACTATGCGCTGGAAAAGGGATTATACCCGTGCACATGTGCGCGTGTATTCCTCCTTTTTCGGTGCATTGGTGGGTCCCTACCCAAAAAATCTCCTGTAAGGCCCTTCGTGGAACCCCTACCTACATTCTACAAATTTCACACAATGCAAGAGGATAGGAACACTAACCTGTCTCTCACCACTCCCGGATCGATAGCCTCATGGTCTCGCAATCTCTAAATCTCCTCAGTAGACTCTCATCAATTCAGTTATGGTGATAGGTACAAATGAGATGTGATTGAACAAAGCTGGCTCAGTGACTTATTCTATTGGTTGGCTAAGAAAGCAATTAAAGAATGGAAATGTGATCAAATTCTTAAAGAAAAAAATGTAATTAGATCAAGAAATAGATGTTGTCAAACTAAAATAGATTGTTACAACTACAACTAACAAAAACATTGATTAGCTGGCTATATCAAACTAAATTGAATTTCAATAAATATCTACCTTGCCTAGTTAGTTCCCTTTTCCAACCTTAACTTTATGGTTCAAACTATTTAAATAAAAACATAAAAGGAATGAAAACACCCATGCAGGAACTACATGAATAAAAATTAAGGCGGAAAGATAATCATAGTGAAAAATCGCACTATGGCTATTATTAATTTCTGAACTAGGGGTTGCAATTCACGTTCAGGTTTTCATGGGGAATTAAACAAAATGCTAAGACTCACCCAAAATCATAAGGAAATTAATGCATATAACTGACCTCCAATCCTAGTTTCTTGACCCGCTGTATGAAGGCGGCTGTGTCCTTTTTCTGGAGAGATGCCTCATCAAGGGCTCTTCCATCTTTGAATAGCTTCCATACTTGATCATCGTCTTTCTTATAAGCCTGGCATCAATGACTACTTCTTACTTTCAGACCAGGAGTCGTTCGAAATCTGTTTTCTTCGGCTCCAAGGACCCTACCTACTTTGTACGTCCACCACCTTCGCTGTGTTGCTCCGGCTCTGTCCACCACCGTTTTCACTCGTGGCAGGTGAAGGTCGAAAGGTTTTGGTTGGCTAAGAAATTCAACCCCGCAAACTCTTTCAACCCTCTGCAACGAAGATTGCCTACATTTTGGTGGCATCCATAGGTAATTAGTAGAAGAGACCTGCCGTGATAAGGCTTCGTATGAGTCATATCAGGGAAATGCATGAATTAACAAATCCTTCTCCTCGAATGAGATGGTAGCGTACTCCTCCCGAAGCCTTTATTATGAATTCCACTGCTATCTAATTCTTTGTTTGAATTGGGAAAAGAGGAAGGAACACCCTTGTTTAATAAATAATCAACTTCATTTCTGTATACATACGTTGATAAATAGATTGGATCACTCGGTGAGGGAAATCCATGGATGGTTGGTGGGCAACGACCCATTGAACCAACCAATAAAATTCTGAACTCTCCAAAATGACAGACAACACTGGGAAATACAACCCTGCGTTTCTGAGATTAACCTGCGCCACACCAAATTCGATCTCTCAAACAAAAATCAGTCACAAAATCTCATTAAACCAGAAACGAACACCGAAAATGAATGCTCAAATAAAAAGAAGTCACAAAACCTCATGTAGTTGAAAACGGACACTGAAAACTCATGCAACCAGAAACGGACGCCGAAAACGAATGCTCAAAAATTAGTCACAAAACCTCATGCAGTTAAAAACGGACGTTGAAAATGAATGCTTAAACAACAAGTAGTCACAAAAGCTAAAACTTAAGTTGTCAAAAAATATGAGGCAATCACAAAAGCTAAACCTTCTACTTCCGTTACAAAAGCTCATGCAATCACAAAAGCTAAAGCTTTTACAGCCGTTACRAAAGCTCGTAGTCATAAAAGCTAAAGCTTCTACAACCGTTACAAAAGCTCACGCTCACAAAATCTAGTCAATAGACCGTTGCAAAAACTAGAAAACCCAATTCCTGGTAGGAACACTCGAAATTATAAAAACTCTCCAACGAAGCCACGTGTTTTTACAACAATGCTACGTAGCATCCACGAATACATCGCACATACGTATTTTCCGTGATGAGGACTTTATCGTTCTTCATTAATGGTCATAGGTAAGACGTGAGTAATAAGTTTTGATTGAAAATATAAATTAATAATATAAATCAACTATAAGAGTGATGAAAAGGGGATGAAATTATTTTATAATTTTTTTTAAATGAATTCTTATATAATGTATGAATTATATTTTAAATATTAGAGAAGTAATTAGAGAGACATAATTAATAACTATTTATGAGCGTCTTATCTAATTTTTTTAATGAATATATATAGTAATGAGTCATTATTTAAATGAGGTAAGATATGTTTTGACTTTTATTTTCCATTTGAATACACAAATAGGGTAGTGTTAATTACCAGTGGAACTAGTGTGATAGTGAAAATAATGTTAAATTTATGATGGAGATATTTTTTTGAAAATTAAGGAACAATATGACCTTAAATCTTGGAATTTTAAGGATGTTTTGTGTACTACATAGGTTGTAGTCAAATTCATGACAATGTCATTAAAAGTAATTTGTAGTAACTGTATAAATACTATTAGTGAAAGGTAAATTGTAGTAACTATAGAAATATAGTAGGACTAAGCATAAGGGCCTAAAATGTCATCATAACACATGGATATTTCCACATTATCACCTCCTTATTTGTCATTTGGTGTACTTATACCAACATTCATGCAATCTATAGTCTCTTCCTCCCATCCCAACTCTCTGAAATGCATTCTATTTGGAGGTTCATTGAATCTTCTTCCTTGGAGTCAATAACATGATTTTCTTGCAAGTTTGTTACTAAATTTTCTGATCTAAAAACATGGGAAAATTGAACTTTGTTGCATGATTGGATAGTTGATTTGCATCAAAGGATCATGTTTTCAACATTACATGTCTTTCTTAAGTTTTTTTGTTTTTCATGTTTATGAGGATTTCTTAGTGACCCTCTATAATTAATCCCTAGATTCCCACAATTTGAACACTGAAGGTTGAGAATGTTTAAAGTCAAGTCTTCACATTAGTTCTAGTTCACCTTTGGAAAATCTTGACGAGTCTCTCTGATTTCCCTTTGAGCTCTTAACTGTATGTTAGGTAGTGAGGAATTCATCTTTGAATATTCTTAGGTTTCTGGCCTTCCACAATGAGTATATGATAAATCCTTAGGTTTCTTTGAATAATAATCATCTAATAGAAGCAGAGGATAGTCATTTTTTACTGACAACATCTTTGTAATGATTACCGAATTTCATAGCTAGATCATAACTTAGAAAAGTATGTGATTTGTCTTCTACATTGATTTTCTCAAGTAATAAAAATTCAAAATCTTCTTTAACTTTCCTTTTATATAATATTTAATTATCTCCATTATTATAGACTAATTAAATTATATTTTAAACATAATATAATAATTTTTTTAATAATATAACATTTTATATTTTATATAATTATTACACTTATATCGTATGTATTATTATAATAATTTTATATTTTAAACTTAATATATTATTATAACTGTATTTTAGATTTGATATTCTATGCTCCATGTCCCACAAATAAGGGGGTTTCATTCATCAATTTAGTATCTGCATTGGGGTGAACTTAAAAATAGATTATTATTATTATTATTATAAGTATCATAAAATAAAACTTTTATCTAAATCAAATAATAATAAATCATAATAAAATGAAATATGATTTAACTTTCCTTTTATATAATATTTAATTATCTAGTTATTTTAAACTAATTAAAATAAATAAATTATATTTTGAACATACTAATTGTTTAGTTTTTTGAATAATATATTATTTTATATTCTGTAAGTATATCTTATAATTAATATAATAATTACATTTAAAAATTTTCATTTTATGGTATGATATACTTTTGGAATGGAAATGGTACGATCGTCGACGCATTCGCCATTAGGCCCGTTGATACCTTGTCATCGGAGTCGTTCTCTATCGATGTTGGGTCGACATCATTCTTCGCCAATGTCTGACCATCGACAAAGGAGACATATTCTTGAATGATTATCATATCGACGCTTGTAGTTGTCACCTCTTAGGTATGTCCACCGACGAAAAAGTCATTCAACAGGGTCCTTCTAGCCCACGTTGTTTCATGACTGCATCCACACTGTTAAAGATGCGACAAATGTCATATTTGAGAAAAAATAACATGAACACCCCCAACTCTTTTACATGCAATCATCACCGTCGACCCTTCTGCAAATTGGGCATAGACTTCATGACTTGTCTTCCTGCATCTAGCAATGGACACAAGTACATTGTCGTGGAAGTATATTACTTTACCAAATGGGTCAAAGATATACCCAGTTTCAAAACTACCACTGACACAACAACGCATTTTGTCTTCAACCATGTCATTACGCAATTCAGAGTCCCACTCCAGTTAGTGTTTGATCACGGTAAACAATTTGAGAACGAGATCTTTGCGGAAATTTCTTCAAAATTAGGCTTCTCCCAGAAGTTTGCCTCCCCATACTACCTTCAGTACAACGGAAAGGTCGAGGTTGTTAACAAAGTTCTCAAAACCATGCTACAACCTACCGTCAACAAACATAAGACCAACTAGCATCATATGTTGTTTTTCGTGTTATGAGATTATCGTACGTCACCCATAAATGCCACAGGTTTTACAATATTCCACGTCATCCATGGGATCGAAGCAACCCTCCCTATCGGGTGTGAAATGCCCACGTTACACACTACCATTGAGCTATTACCCGACAATGCTCCAATGGAGCAGTGCTTGTTGACCTTAGAGTCGCTTGATGAAGATCGTCGATCTTCATTTAAACACAAGGAGACAACTAAAAAATTGTCCAAAGCCACCTTCGACCGCCATGTCAACCTTCGCTCATTTAACGATGGTGATCTCGTTTTAGCCTACGATATCGCCCATGATACTCTCAACCACAGGAAATTCGAACCATTATAGCATGGACCCTGCATTGTCCAAAACCACCTCACAAAGGGAGCATACATCCTTGCTTCTTTAGAAGGATACCCTCTGAAAGAACCCGTTAACGGGTTGTACTTAAACAAGTTTTGTGCTTAAGCATAGCCCCCCTATGTTAGGTTTTTCTTTGTACACATTTGCAAAGTTTTTTAGTCTTCCTTTCCACCACCATTCCTCATGTATAATCTATTATTCATGCTATAGACAGATGCATCACGTTCACGATCCTTACCTCTTTCCCAAATAACTGCAAGTTAGACTATTATCTCACAACTTTGATTCAATCACATTTAAAGATATTCCAAGAAAATTTAATCAAATAGAAGATAACATGGTTAACCTAGTATTAGATTGGTATTTATCGCATTAAACAACATTTTATACATAAGCATCATAAATTTGTCACAACACATAGAAAATACATCATAAGCATAAAAAAATAACACATGAAGATCTGAATGATCCACAATACATACATACATATATATATATATATATATATATATATATATATATATATATATATATAGTCACAGTGTCATCAGTGTTTACAAATCAGTACATATACATCGTTCGTGGGCAGTGAGTCCCCCCACCCTATAGGTACAAAAGTGGGTATCCACTAACGTATACAAAATGGGTATCAACTATCCTATACAAAATGGGCTCTTGAGACTATATATAAAAAACCCGACACTCATGGTTCCCCTAGAGTTCCCCCAAAGTCCTCTGTCATCTGGAGGCACCCCACCAACTAGGGTCCCTCCAGGTCCAGCAGGTATCCGACCAGTCATCACTCGCCGCGCTATTTCCACTCGGTGAATAAGAGTCTGCCACTCTGCTGGTACACCCATTCAATACTCTAGGACCTCCTTGTCCTCCATATGGGCCCATATTCCCTGATGTACACCCTACAATACCCGATTGAAGCAGCGACGCGGGTCCTTTAGCGTCCCTTCGCCCTCTGCCTATGGCTCATGTGCTGGTCCAACACCAATATCATGTCGTCTCCGTCTCTCTCCCACCCTCGTCTCTACACATGAAGGTCTCAATGGTCCCCATCGAGACGGATCCCTGACCATCTCTGCCTCTCATCCTCGGGGTCCCACATCTGCAATAGAACACCAAAGATAGTGTCAGCATCCATATACACATATATAATCAAATGCTAGCTATCAAAATCACAAAACATAATATAAAAAAATACCTCTGATCACAATCCTCCCATGGAGGCATCGTCATATCCGGGTCATGTTGGTAGTCCATACCAGTGTATGGATACTTCAGTATCACCTGTGGAATTTGTTGCTACATGCGCGTTGCCGTGGTCGTGCAATAGTGGCCACCCTCTCCACCGCTATGTCAGACCAGCACATGGGATGACGACATGAGTCGTGGCTCTCATGGCCCCAAGGTATCCAACAGAATCCTTGGGTGCAACAGAGGCACCTTCTCACTCACTTGTCCCCCGAGAGCGGGGGGTCAATAGGAAGGGCCATCCCATGCAATGGGAGCCCCATAAAAAAATACACATCCTCGATGACCGAGAATCTCAATTGTTGTCCTCTCACATTGAAACATTGCAGATCAGTGCTCCACGTCGCAATCAGATACTGAAGCACAAAATCCTACAACTGCATCAATGGAAAGTAGAAGAACCTGAGCCACCCGCAGGCTGCCAAGTGTCTTCGCAAGACCAACTATTCTCTCATCGCCTCCCACAAAAGGTCCTAGTCGCACTGTTTCCAATGCACTAGCATCATAATATCTGGAGTATGTCGATGACCTACATTCACACAAAAACACTTGATCAGTATCATAATCCATAAAAAGCATAAAAATTTCAAAAATTCCAAACCCCTTAGCCTTGTCTCCAGTCCGCAAATTTCACCCAGACAAAAGCGCACATATGTGTGCTTGTTCTTTTCACCGTTCCATAGCTTTCTGAGAAACAGTCGTGCATCACATGTGCAGGTGTCACCCAAACAGGTGTGCACATGTGCGTGCACGTTCTTTGCACAACCGTGCACTGATACACAACTTTATGAGAAACAGTCTTGCATCAGTTCGCAACTGTCAGTGAGATAGGTGTGCATCTAACGTGCGCTTTTATTTTCCTTCCCGGTGCCCACATGCGCGGCTGCGTCAAGCACAGTTGCACACTATGCACTGGAAAAGGGATTATACCCGTGCACATGTGCGCATGTTTTCCTCCTTTTCCGGCGCATTGGTGGGCCCCTACCCAAAAAATTCCCTGTAAGGCCCTTCGTGCAACCCCTACCTACATTCTACAAATTTCACACGATGTATGAGGATAGGAGCACTAACCTGTCTCTCACCACTCCTGGATCGATAGCCTCATGCTCTCGCAATCTCTAAATCTCCTCAGCAGAATCTCATAAATTAAGTTATGGTGACAGGTACAAATGAGATGTGATTGAACAAAGCTGGCTCAGTGACTTATTCTATTGGTTGACTAAGAAAGAAATTAAAAAATAGAAATGTCATCAGATTTTTAAAGAAAAAAATGTAATTAGGTCAAGGAATAGATGTTGTCAAACTAAAATAGATTGTTACAACTACAACTAACAAAAACATTGATTAGCCAGCTATGTCAAACTAAATTGAATTTCAATAAATATCCACCTTGCCTAGCTAATTCCCTTTTCCAACCTTAACTTTACGGTTCAAACTATTTAAATAAAAATATAAAAAGAATGAAAACACCCATGCACGAACTACATGAATAAAAAATAAGGCGGAAAGATAATCACAGTGAAAAATCGCACTATGGGTATTATTCAATTCTGAACCAGTGGTTGCAATTCACGTTCAGGTTTTCATGGGCAATTAAACAAAATGCTAAGACTCACCCAAAATCATCAGGTAATTAATGCATATAACTGACCTCCAATCCTAGTTTCTTGATGCGCTGTATGAAGGCGGCCATGTCCTTTTTCTTGAGAGATGACTCATCAAGGGCTCCTCCATCTTTGAATAGCTTCCATACTTGATCATCGTCTTTCTTATAAGCCTGGCATCAGTGATTCCTTCTTACTTTCAGATCGGGAGTCGTTCGAAATCTGTTATTCTTCGGCTCCAAGAACCCTACCTGCCTTGTTCGTCCACCACCTTCACTGTGTTGCTCACGCTCTGTCCACCACCGTTTTCACTCATGGCAGGTGAAGGTGGAAAGGTTTCGGTTGGCTAAGAAATTCAACTCCGCAAACTCTTTCAACCATTTGCAACAAAGATTGTCTTTGCCTACATTTTGGTGGCATCCATAGGTAATAAGTAGAAGAGACCTGACGTGATAAGGCTCCGTATGATGCATATCGAGGAAATGCATGAATTAACAAATCCTTCTCCTCGAATGAGATGGTAGCGTACTCGTCCCGAATCCTTTATTATGAATTCCACTGCTATCTAACCCTTTCTTCGAACTGGGAACAAAGGAAGGAACATTCTTGTTTAATAAATAATCAAATTCATTTCTGTATACATACGTTGATAAATAGATTGGATCACTCGGTACGACAAATCCATGGATGGTTGGTGGGAAACGACCCATTGAACCAACCAACAGAATTCTGAACTCTCCAAAATGGAAAAATGGCAGACAACACTGGGAAATACAACCCTGCGTTGTTGAGATTAACCCACACCACACCAAATTCAATCTCTGAAACAAAAACCAGTCACAAAAGTTCATTAAACCAGAAACGAACGCCGACAATGAATGCTCAGATAAAAAGAAGTCACAAAACCTCATGCAGTTGAAAACGGACGCTGAAAACTCATGTAACCAGAAACGGACGCCGAAAACGAATGCTCAAAAATCACTCACAAAACTTCATGCAGTTAAAAACGGACGCTGAAAACGAATGCTCAAACAACAATCAGTCGCAAAAGCCTAAACTTAGGTTATCAAAAAAGCTGAGACAGTCACAAAAGCTAAACCTTCTACTGCCGTTACAAAAGCTCATGCAGTCACAAAAGCTAAAGCTTTTACAACCGTTAAAAAAGCTCGCAGTCACAAAAGCTAAAGCTTCTACAACCGTTACAAAAGCTCACGCAGTCACAAAAGCAAAAAATCTAATCAATAGACCGTTGCAAAAACTTGAAAGCCCAATTTCTGGTAGAAACACTCGAAAGTATAAAAACTCTCCAACGAAGCCACGTGTTTCTACAACAATGCTACGTAGCATCAACGAGTACATCGCACATACGTATTTTGGGTGATGAGGACTTTATCGTTCTTCACTAATGGTCATAGGTTCACTAATGGTTATAGGTAAGATGTGAGTAATAACTTTTGATTGAAAATATAAATTAATAATATAAATCAATCATAAAAGTGATGAAAAGGGGATGAAATTATTTAATAATTTTTTTTAAATGAATTTTTATGTAATGTATGAATTATATTTTAACTATTAGAGAAGTAATTAGAGAGACATAATTAATAACTATTTATGAGTGTCTTACTTAATTTTTTTAATGAATATATATAGTAATGAGTCATTATTTAAATGAGATAAGATATGTTTTGATTTTTATTTTCCATTTGAATACACAAATAGGGTAGTGTTAATTACCAGTCGAACTAGTGTGATAGTGGAAATAATGTTAAATTTAAGATGGAGAGATCTTTTTGAAAATGAAGGAACAATATGACCTTAAATCTTGGAATTTTGAGGATGTTTTGTGTACTACATAGGTTGTCAAATTCATGACAATGTCATTAAAAGTAATCTGTAGTAATTGTAGAAATACTATTAGTGAAAGGTAAATTGTAGTAACTATAGAAATATAGTAGGACTAAGCATAAGGGCCTAAAATGTCATCATAACACATGGATATTTCCACATTATCACCTCCTTATTTGTCATTTGGTGTACTTATACCAACATTCATGCAATCTATAGTCT
>JASDQU010033226.1:4113-17792 GCA_032191745.1 Picea mariana | reverse complement strand
CGTAATACGTGCAATCTCTACACTGATGTCAACAAAGCAGGGTGAGTAACTCTGCCAAAATCAATGCGACCTAGTGCTTGACCCTTGTGTGAGAAGGGCTTCCCAGGACAAAATGTAGTAAGTGGATTTAACTCTCCCTATCACAAGATACTATGTTTGTTTGCAGCTTTGGAAAGTTATCTTTCACACCTATTCCAAAGCCCTACAACTAATCTAATGTAGGTTTGCTACTACAAAAGATAAAAATGTCTAATCAATTTTTATAAGCGCTTTTTTTTATGGCTGTTGTTACTCAAAATGAAGATGGCGTGGACAATATGGTGTTTTGACCGACTCAAAAAATTATGCAAATATATGAAGACACAATCTTTTCATTTCGATGAAATCTATGCTACGAGAAGGAGAAAACATTTATCATTCCCATATGCACGATGTCCCAAATTTTTTTCGCACTCATCAATATCAATCATGCAATTTCGCTAATTCAAATGCAAGGATGCCCCCAATCTAATATAAAGCAAGAAAATAAATCTTTTTGTTTCAAAAATTTCACTAAAAGCAATAATGAACTTCCTTAAACCAAAGAAACCCAAACTAAAAGTTTTCTTTTAAAATGAACTATTCAGAAGAAATCTGATCTTTCCCTAAACAATTCTAAAGAAAACACACGCTTTGTAATTGAAAGACACTCAAAGCAAGAGACTAATCCTTCAAAACCAAACAAAGCAAAAGTGGCTAAAAGAAAATCAAAGGATGTCAAGCAGACTGTGAACAGATCAATATAGGCTCCAAAAGTTCAATCCAGCTAGTCAAAGCAAAACTGGGCATCAAAAAATGACAAGACCCAATCCAAAAATTTTCACAAACAAGTTCGCAGGCTAGAAGTATATTACAGTGTGAGAATTAAGTATTCTCACAGACTAGACATTGGTAGGGTGCGAGAAGTTCGCACTGAACCTAACAGCAGGGTGCGAACATCAATGATTCTCGCAAATCACTAAAGGGTACAGTGCGAGAATGCCTGTAAACAAGCAAAAATTTGAAAAAGGGCTAAATTTGAGTGAACTTTCAGATCCAGAGAGCCTGGATGGATCTCCCACAGACTCAAAGACCAGAAAACAAGCAATCAAAGCAAGGGAAACTAGACTAACTAGGAAACAATCAGTTCCCCAGTTGAGTCGCCAATTTTGTTATTGGATAAATCTGTAAGTGCGGACACAAATCGATCTCCCTAGATCCACCTGGATCTATAACAAAGCAAGACAGAACATGACGCTTTCCTTAAGTTTTAGATATTGAATTTACTAGTAGGAAGGAACAAGTAACATACCTTAGTATTTCTTCCTAGGGTCTTTATTGCTCCTGCTTCACTCTAGTTCTCTCGTGAGGTCAAGACCAAGACAACACAAACCAACCAAAGTGATAGCAATAGCATAAACTCAATAAAAACCTATGTATGTGATCAAGGAATCATACAATAAAACACAACAAGATTTATAGGAAAGAAACATATTACTGTATCATATTAAATGTGAAAGAGCGATTACAACCATGGCCTTGATGTCGTAAGGTCCCTTCCAACTGTCCTTCATTCCCCACACACTTTGACTCCAAGAATTCTGAGAGCATAGATCTGATGATATTCACAATCTATCTTGACAAATAAAATCTCAAAGTCACTCCAACCAAGCTAATAATTCCAAGCCAACAAAGATAACAAGCTCAAGAACCAACAAAGCTAACCCAAGATGATAATTCCAAGCCAATCAAGAACAAGCTCATGAACCAACAAAAGTTAACTTTCTCCATGAGAATTCCTCTCCTTTTATAAGTTGCGGAGGATAAGGTGAGGAGGTTAGGATGATCCCACTAAATCATGAAAGCGAGTAAGATCCAAACCATTTGGATGCCACCTCACCATAGAAGTTTCTCCTTCTAGAAGATTCGAGAAAATGCTCATTTTTCCCATGTGTAGGCATTCTCGCACCCTAGCTATAGAGAAACCTGCGATCACCTCGCACCCTAGCTATAGTGCAACCTGTGAGAATGGGTCATTCTCGCACCCTGCTTATATAACAACCTACGAACTTCTCTTTTTATAAGTTTTTTACATAGGAAAATGCAACTTCTTTTCTCAGGAAAAGTTCTTCTCTCTCCTCTCTTTAGGAACTCAAGCCACTGACCCCTCTGAAGGAAACAGATAGGTTTACTTCATTAACGATCATAGGGATGATGAAAATAATGTGTAACAAATACAGAGCACCAGTTCTCATCTGACACATCTCAGAATTGCAGAGAGCAATCGATGCGCACTGCAGTTCCCAGTTTGGTGCGGACATGTGGAGGAGGGCTGCAGGTGCAGTTGTAGCAGCAGCTAGTTTTCAGTATTGTCTTGGAGTATCTCTTGGCTAGGTTTTGGACTATTTTATCAACTATTGTTGGTGCGCTATCCTTGGAGGAAGATGCGTTGCACCTTGTTTGGCTATCTACCCTAGGGTTTGCTTCCGGAGTAATTCTCAGTCAAGGTTAAGGTTCTCGGAGGGTGGCTTTGACCTATGGTTGGGTGACGAGGGTATCGTCAATGGTAAAACAAGCACACCATCTTCTATATTCTAACAGGTTATGGTCCCATGCCCCTTCAGTCAGCCTAAAATGCTGGAAGGAAACATAGCCACTAGGATATTGAGCTCGTTGAGGAACTGCCGCTAGGGTTACTAGCAGAAGCAACTTCCAAGACATGCAACTAGGGTTACTAGTAGGTGCAGTTGTAGAAAACCTAAACCTCTTATTGAGGCACCTTAAGTGAATGGATTGACCTAATCTCTGGATATATCAGTGCACCCTAACCCAACACATCTCCTGGTACTCTCAGAAAGCCAAGATGTGAAGTTTGAANTTACTAGTAGGTGCAGTTGTAGAAACCCTAAACCTCTTATTGAGGCACCTTAAGTGAATGTATTGACCTAATCTCTGGATATATCAGTGCACCCTAACCCAACACATCTCCTGGTACTCTCAGAAAGCCAAGACGTGAAGTTTGAATTTCTGGTCAAATCTAGGGTTTGACCAAGTCAAGCAAGCCATGACGAACTCTATGAAGTCTGATAAAAAGTTATATGGAGCCTCTAACTTCAGAGCATGGAAGACAAGGATTGACCTCATCCTTTCCAAGAATAAAGTGTTGGATATCGTGAAAGGAAAGATCGTGAAGCCAAAATTTGAAGAAGGAAAAGAGAAGGAACCGCGGAATGTTGCAGCCATGGAGAAGTTCAAATATCTTGACATCAATTCCATGAGTATCATAGTGGATTATATAAAATACCACTTGATACCCTACATCTCCCATCTTGACTCATCGAAGAAGATGTACGATGCCCTACCAATTCTTTTCTCAGTCAGAAACATCGGACAATTTATGAGTCTGAAGAATGAGCTCTGTGACATGAAGATGAATCAGGATGATAGCATAACATCATACTTTGTAAGGATCTCCCAGTTAAGACATCAACTACAAGCTATTGAAGAGATCACTTCAGAGAAGGAATTGGTGAACATAGTACTCAATGGTCTTCCCAAGACATGGATGCATTTTTCGCAAGCATGAACACAAGAAAGGAGTATTTGACATTTGAAGAAATTTGGACTTGATGTGCTCAAGAAGAATCAAGGATCAATACAAAAGAGAAACCCCAAAAGAAGTACGACGATCAATCCTTCACAGCAAGATTCAAGAACTTTAGGTACAAAAGGAAGTTTGGTTCAAGGAGGAAGCCAAATCGAGAGAAAGACATTTCAAAAGTGCAATGCTTCAACTATCGAAAGTATGGTCACTACAAGAATCATTGTCCCGAGCCAAAGAAAAGGAAAGAGAAACACGAAGCATCGATTGCTGAAGAAAATGAACCTACAAAGAAGACTAAGAAGGATGGAAGAGACTTCTTCTTCTAAAAAGGTAACAACACTCTTCTTATTTCTTGTACATATCTTGTTTGCATCGTCTCTGTACATATCTTGTATATCTATCTCTTAGAAAGATAATGTGTTACAAGAATAACTATACCTATGGAAGAACAAACAAGATGAAAAAGAGATATCATTATATAATACACATGAAAGGATGAAATACAAATCATGTGGAAGCTATCGCAAAATAATCCAAATCAATCATGAAGAAACTCAGTAGAAGAAACAACAGAAAGAAGTTAGCAATTGAGAAGAAATTGGAAAAGGACTTATGACGTTTTGTAGAAAACAACAAAAACAGAAGCATGGACTCTAGAGCAAATTATATATTGCAGAAAAAAATAAGGATGCAGATGGAAGCGTGGACTCTACTATATATTGCAAAAGACAATAAGGATGCAGGTGGAAGCATGGACTCTGTCAGATGGAGGGAGCATATTATATGCACTCTTACATGAAACAAGGATTAGGAGGGAGCTAATCCTATGATCCATTGAAGATGATGAAATATATATATCCATGGTAGCAGCCATGAAAGACAGTACATGCTCAGTTCAACTGCAGAAGAAGACTTCTTCGAAGACAAGCCTTAAAGTATTCCTGGTTGTCCATCCAGATCCGTGATTCTATGATGAAGGGAAGAAGTGGAATCTTTAGGGCATGGAATCTATAAGAAACTCCATGGACCCAAGAGCTAAAGAAAAACATGAAGAAGAACATGAAGATTCCAAGAAAGAAAGAAAATCCAGAACAACCAGTCATAATATCAAGAATCACAAGATTACCAGCCTGACATGAACTCACTAGAAGCAATCAAGCAAAAGAACTTGAAGTCGTGATGAATAATTGTGTATGGAAGACTTATGAATAAAAGAATTGCAAGACCTAGAACCAGAGGTTCTCCTAGATGGAGGGAGGATACTATGATGATTACTTGTTCCAGTAAACCAGACTTATCTCTACATAAGTCATTACATCATCTGCGACATCCATGAGTCAGAATTCTACATCAGATGAATGCAAAGAATGTTCTCCAGAGAAAGAGCGTATGAAGAGCAATATCAAAACCTTGAGGCATACCAAAAAGAGACTCATGTACGTAGATAGAAGAAGATAACTTGGTAGAGAACCTCTAGTGCACAGCAGAAGCGTGGTGAAGATTTCCTATAAAGATGACTACTTAGTAGATCAAATCTCATGATGAAAGAAGAAGTGCCACATGAATATGTTCCAGCTTTCCAACTATGATATACTCTACTGTTCAGATCTACATGAAGCCTTTCACAGTGTTCCAAACTAAAGTACATTTGAAATCAAGCATTACATTATCCATGATGAAGTCCAGAAAGGAGAAAAATATTATTCAATACATATCTCCACAGATGAGAAGATAAGCAAACATTTTGGTAAAAAATTTATCCAAGATGAAAGAGTTTGCACACTCAAGCTGGAGCTCGTGGAAAAAACTTCCTTCTTATTGAAAAGGGAAGAAATGACTCTCCAAGTTAGGAGGGAGCACTGAAAACATTATTGAAGACATTCATCCTTAAATTTGAAAATTAGTCCATCTTGGACAAATGCTTTCCTGTTCGGAAAGTGAATTGAGACTTTTGACGGATAGTCACTTCCCATTGTGGTTAACATGGGAAGTAGTTTGATTGTTGATGTATCATAGACAACAACTTCCCATTATGGTTAACATGGGGAGTGGTCTAGGGAAGTCTCTCTTCTTGAGGGTTACTCAAGAAGACTGGCCCACCTYGCCRAACAACAATTTCTCATTGTGGTTAACATGAGGAATGGTCTGTTTTGGAGGTTGATGCAGGACAGTCTTTTCCTCTTGTGGTTAATAGAGGAAATGGTCCGAACAATCTTTTCCTCTTATGGTTAACAGAGGAAATGGTCCGGACAGTCATTCCTTAGGGTTTACACATTCTCTCCAAGGTGCACTTTGATTAGTGTAGGAGGAATGGCCCAGGGTGGGGAATGGTCCAGGCTCAGCAATTAGGGATAGACTTTCCTTAGTGTTATACATTCTCTCCAGGGCGCACTATGATTAGTGTAGGAGGAATGGCCCAGGGTGGGGAATGGTCTGGGAAAGTCATTCCTTAGGGTTTATACATTCTCTCTAGGGTGCACTTTGATTAGTGTAGGAGGAATGGCCCAGGGTGGGGAATGGTCCAAACATTCCTTAGGGTTTATGTATTCTGTCCAAGGTGCACTTTAATTAGTGTAGGAAGAATGGCCTAGGGTGAGGAATGGTCCATGCTCAGAAATCAGAAACAATCCTTCTTCCTTGTTTGAGAAGAATCGGGCAGATAGCCCATTGCTAATGAGGGCAGATATTCCTTCAAATCTCACAAACGTGAGTGAAAGATTGGCCCAGATGATTCAATTTATTGTTAACAATATTTTATGTACAGGATGGCATCAGATGATTGTTATGGAGACTACCTATCTCCAGACAGTAGAGATGTACTACTATGGTGGATATATTCCACTGTTCATGAGACAGATATTCTTTTAGAGCCCATAGATGTGAGTGAAAGACTGGACCAAATAATTAAGTATATATCATAACATTGTTTCTATGTAGGTTGCTATCAGATGTTTGTTATGAAGACTGTATGACAGTAGATAAGGACTACTGTGGTGGATATGTTCCACTTTTCGCAACCATACGTTGTTGATCAAGTACTTGTGTGCTACTTGGTGTGGTAGTGAACCACTAGATTGTAGTTATGTACTACTATGGATAGACACAATTGTGTTCTATTTTTTTTCTAACTTCCTTGAATACTATCAACAGTTCATTGGAAATAATCACCATCTAGACGAATGATGAACAGGGATTTTCCAGATGGAAATTGGTTCAGAGCAGTTACTCCTCTAGATTATAAGAGTGACCCTTGTATCACTCTATGGTATGAGTGACTTATCTAGCATCATGTCTAATTACTCAGATGAAGTATGGTTTCAAGAGATGATGCAGCTGATGGTGATGGTGATGGTGATGCTCATGATCTAGTCATGAAATAGTCTAGATGACTATATTAATGCTATCGGGTAAATGGTATGTTTTTGTGCTCAAGACCATTACCTGTAATACCTCCCTAGCTAGGAGGGAGTGTTAATATTATGGTAGTTGTGGGAGGTATTTACCTCCACGTGTAAACCTGACGAGAATAGAAGACTCTGGAAAGAAAGATAAAAACCTAATGAGTTGGATAATAACCCTGGAAGTCTTGTCATCTCAAGAAGATAATTTATATTAGGTTATTAGCCTCCAAGAGAAGAAGTCAGCCATAAATAATAATAATATACTAAACATACACATATCAAGAAGGAGAAGTTGACCCCAACAAATCTGGCAGAACCAGTATAAATACGGGGTGCCAGTTCTCATTTGACACATCTCAGAATTACAGAGAGCAACTGGTGCGCACTGCAGTTCCCAGTTTGGTGCAGAGATGTGGAGGAGGGCTGCAGGTGCAGTTGTAGCAGCAACTAGTTTTCAATATTGTCTTGGACTATCTCTTGGCTAGGGTTTGGACTATTTGATCAGTTATTGTTGGTGTGCTATCCTTGGAGAAAGATGTGTTTCACCTTGTTTGGCTATCTAGCCTAGGATTTGCTTCCAGATTAATTCTCAGTCAAGGTTAAGGTGCTTGGAGGGTGGCTTCGGCCTATGGTTGGGTGACGAGGGTATCGTCAAAGGTAAAACAAGCACACCATATTCTATATTCTAACACCAAGTATGTACCAATCATGTGTCAACTACTCATCAACTACGACTCATCAATATGTACCAACATAATCAACTATACACCTCATGTATGTGCTAACTCATCAACTACTTGTCTCAACCATGTACCCAACATGCACCTTAACCAAAATCCCTCATCAATTTTATCATCCAAATATGATTTGTAACTTTGTAATAAACCTGGTGTATATGATCACATACCTGCAAACCTTCCTTAACTTTCACAACAAGAGACTAGCATTTTCATCAAACTTTTCTTTAGTCTCACATAACTAGTTTGGGATTAGTCAACAACCCTAACTTGAAATAATCATAACTATGTACCTATAATGAATAAAGAACTATAAATAGTACACAATTTTACTCATTTTGTTTTGTGAAATTCCTCCAGGTTTCACTACTTGGAACCTCTCAAAAAATGAGTTATAGCAAAAATGGCATACTTTGTTGAATTCTAGTTTATTCTAGAGAGAGACCTTATAGAGCGCGCACAACACGGAATATTTGTTGAATGGATCTAAAAAATGTTACACATAATACTAAATACTTTACTCTAACCAACACACTTTGTATTACTGAATTTGGATTTGTTATGAAGAAGTTATGACGTTTTTACATGAAACACTTGTTTTAGACTAGTTTCAGGACTAACCACAAACCCTATTTTCCACGAAGTGTAATTCCAAAAATACAAAGAACCATAAGATGAAATTTTTACAATAGATACTTGGATATGTTTTCTCAATGGCCTATCAATTTCATGGTCTGAATCATTCTAGAAAAAACTTTATTACGAAAATGGTGAGATGATATGTAAATAGCATACCTTAGAAAGCATCATCAAAAGAATTTATCCCCCCTTGAATTTTGGCCTTCTTTTCTTCACCTTCCCTCTGAAATTCGGCTTAGATATCCTTTGGTTACCTAAATCACCTATATATATTAAATATTCTCAAGTGGGATGTAAAATGAGAGAGCCTTGTCTCTTATTTATACTCTCCAAGTAGCTTCCTTAGAAGCATCTTCTAGGTCACTTTGCCCACTTTCCTTATTTTAAGGTTAAACCACTTCTAATTTCTCCATTAAATTTATTATTTAAATAATTTATTTTGTATTCACTTTGAATTATAGTACACTCAACACTTCACTTTATTATTTACCTTCTAAAATCTCTTAAACCACTTTGACTACTTTGACCTTTTGGGGCTTCTAGATGATATACGAGTGTCCTCCAACTTCGTAAGGCCATAAATATCAAACCGTGAGGAGTTATGTGACGTTACACATCCCACTAGAAATGGAATAACATGTTCTATCCATATAGAATAGTCTTACCTGCAAATATATCAAAACTCATACCATTATCCATCAAACAAACGTGGGTCCATTACCCAAACCTGGGTTCTCCAACTTCTCATGGCCGTAACTCTCTAACCGTGAGGAGTTATCTGATGTTACACATACCAACAGAAATGGAATGACATGTACTATCCATATAGAATAGTATTACCTTCAAATATATTAAAACTCATATCATTATACATGAAACAACCTGGGGTCCATTACCTAAACCTTTTTGCTACCAGAATTCACTATCGAGCTTTCTTTAAGGGTTGACATCAATGACAACCAACCTTAATCAACAATATCCCCCTTTGGAATTGATGGAAACAATCAAATGCAATACTGAAATCATTTCATGCAATACTGAAGTCATATCACTCATACTCCCCTTGGAACCATGCCTCTATCCTCTTCATCTATGTGACCATTTCTCCCCCTGGAATCATGCCTCTGTCCTCTACATTTGATAAATCTCTCTCCCCTTTTTCATCAATTGAAAAGGTATATTTCCATCCGTGGCCACTCCCCCGAACTGAATTGTCCTCTTTATGGTGTTTCCTTGTGTACATCTAAGACATATAAGATAAGCATTCAAAATAATTCATTTTGGAGTAGAAATAACTCTGAGTCTCTGGAAAATATACTCAAAGGCTTCCCATGGAAGTGGTTTTGTAAAGATGTCTGCCACTTGTTATTTTGTTCCCACATACTCAACTCTGATGTTCTTTTATACAACCTGTTCCCGTAGAAAGTGATACTTGATTGGAATGTGTTTCGTCCTTGAGTGCATCACCGAGTTCTTTGAAATACCAATGGTGCTTGTATTATAACAATAGATTGGAATGGGCACATCATACTCAACCTCTATATCTGTCAGATTTTGTTTCATCCAAAGAACTCATGTACAATTTGTTGTTGTTGCAATATACTATTCCTCGGTTGTAGATATAGATACTGATGATTGTTTTTTTCTTAGCCATGATACTAAACACTCACCCATGTATAATGATGCTCCATTGGTGCTTCGTCAGTCATCAATACAACATGCCCAATCTGCATTTGTGTAGGAAATAAGAGATAGATCCTTTCCTTTTGGATTCCATAATCCAAACTCTTATGTTCCTTTAAGATATCTAAAAATCCTCTTCACTGCTAACACATGTGATTCCTTGGTGCTGCTTGAAATCATGCCACCTGTCCAACTGCCTGCATTACATCTGGTCTAGATGTTGTCAGATATAGTAGGCTACCAATCATTGACCTGTATTGCCTCTAATCTGTAGACTTTGAATCATCATCTTTTCTTAACTTGCAACTGGTTTGCATGGGAGTGATAACTGGTTTGCAATCTTTCATTCCGAACCTCTTTAGCATTTCTCTAATATACTTGGTTTGAGAAATAAAAATTCCTCGGTTTCTTTGACGTATCTGAAGTCCTAGAAAGAAGGATAGCTCTCCAAGTAATGACATTTCAAATTTATTATGCATATCCTTTGCAAATTTCTGGCTTAACCTGTCATCATCACTACCAAAAATAATATCATCAACATAAACTTCAATTAATAAAATACTATCTTGACGTACCTTCATGTAGAGGTTGTTGTTTTCACTTCCTTTTCTGAACCCTACATGTTGTAGATATTTATTCAGTCTAGAGTACCATTTTCTAGGAGCCTGTTTTAGACCATACAAGTCCTTCTTTAATTTACATACATAATATGCGTTCTTTGACAACTAAAATCCTTTTGGTTGTTCAATGTAGACTTCTTCTTCAAGTTACTCATTCAAAAAAACTGATTTTACATCCATCTGATACACTTTAATATTTTTGGAGCATGCATAAGCTAAAAGAAATCATATTGCTTCCATTCTGGCAATTGGGGAAAATGTCTCTTCAAATTTGATTCCTTCAACCTGTGCATATCCTTTACATACCAATCTAGCTTTATTCCTTGTAACTTACCTATCTTCATTCAATTTATTCTTGTATACCCACTTTGTGCCGATCACATTCTTATCCTTTGGTATTGGAACCAATTCCCAAGTGTCATTTTTCGCTATTTGATCCAATTCTTCATCCATGGCCTTGTTCCAAACTTCATCTTTGTTGGCCTGTTCAAAATAGGTTGGTTCAATCGTAGATGTGAGTGCTAGGTGTGTTTGTTCTAGTGAATGAATTCTTCTTCTAGTCTCAACTTCTACGTTTTTGTTCCCGATAATCTGATCTGAAGGATGATTCTTCTCTACTCGTCTGCTAAGTGTTTTTGAAGTTACTTGTTGAAATTGCTCTTTTGTTTCTGCTAGATCCTCTTCGTCTTCCCCTTATTTTTCATCTCTTGTTTCTTCTTTGTAAAGTTGTTCCATTGATTCATTTTCTTCTTCATTTAATTCTTGTCTACATGTTTCATCAATTGTTACGTTCATTCTTTCCACCACTTTGTTCAATATCAAGATGTAACACTTGTATTCTTTTCTTGTACTTGAGTAACCAACAAGTACTCCTTTTTCCACACGAGAGTCAAACTTTCCCATTCTTCCATCTTCCCTTTTGATATAGCGTTTTCTTCCAAAAACTCTGAAATGATTTACATTTGTTAGTCTTCCTTTCCATAGCTCGTAAGGAGTTTTTTTAGTGTTATTTCTGAGCATTACTCTATTTTGAATGTGAATTGTTGTATGCACTACTTGTGTCCAAAAAATATCTGTCAATTTTGAATCTATTAGCATTGTTCGAGCCATTTCTTGTACTGTCCTATTCTTTCTTTCAAGAACTCCATTCTGTTGACGTGTCCTTGCAAAAGAGAATTGTCTTTTTATTCCATGACTGTTGCAGTAGTCCATAAATTCATTTGAAGTAAACTCTCCTCCATTATCATATCTCAAGCATTTGATTTTTGAATACATTCTGTTTTCAACCATTTCCTTGTAGATCTTGAAATTTTCAAAAGCTTCTGACTTATTCTTGAGAAAGAAAATTGCGGTCATTCTTGTATAATCATCAACTAATAACATAAAGTATTTCACACCTTTTAAGCCCTTTGTTTTAGTTGGTACAACTAGATCAGTATGCACAATTTCCAGTGGTCTTGTCGTTGAATATTCCTTTTATTTGAACCTGGCCTTTGATTGCTTTCCTTGTTGACAATGCTTGCATAAAGTGTTGGTTGGTTTCTTGATCTGGGTAATTTCTCTGACTACTTATATTTTTCTGACTTTGACAAGGTTATCAAAATGTATGTGACCCATTGTTCTTGTCATAGCCAACTTTCATCTTCCTTTCCTAGATAACACTTTTCATTTCCAATTTCACTTAACACATATATGTTGCTTGAAGTTCTTGCAGTTGTAGCAATAAATTTTCATGAACCTTCTTTTCTTATCTCACACTTTTGTGAATCGAAAGTAACTTTATGACCTTGGTCACAAATTTGACTCACACTTAGAAGATTATGTTTCATATCTTCTACTAGTAGAACATTTTCTGCTTTTGTATTCTTGTTCCCAATTTCGAATGTGCTTTTTGTTGGGCTCTAAAAATGTCCTAAAAACAACCTTATTTTAACATTAATTTATCAACCTAAGGATTCGTCTTTTATCTCAAGAACATCAGCAAAGTCTATGCAGATATCTTGTAGAGGCTAAAATTGCGTAGCTAAAGCAAACCTGATTTTATCCACAATCAAGTTCCTCAAATGTTCATTTAAATATTCTAAGACTAATATCTTATTTAACAGAATTGAAATTTGATTACTAACATGTTGTGAAATAAAAAGGAACTAGCTAATATGCTGAATTCATTTAACTAAGAAGCAATGATTGAATCTAAGTAAAAGACTTGCAGAATTAACTATTAACTATGAATCAAATTGTTGGAAAGGAAATAGCAATTTAATCTAATGGAAAGAAACAACAATTGTAATCTAATCAAAAGGGACAAAAACTATAACTGAACAGAAAGGAACAACAATTGTAACTTTAACTGAAATGAACGACAAATGTAATCTATTTGAAGGAAACAACAAGTGTGAATCTAAGTAAAAGGAACAACGCATATGAAAACGTGAGGAACTATCAAGCAACAAACTTTAGTAATGGAAATTAGAATCATCAATCATCAGCACTCAAGAGAAATGTCTGAATCGTCAATCATTAGCACTCAAGAGAAATGTCTATCTTCTGTATGCAAAACAATATGAAATCATTAACACACTTATCCATTCGTCTTAATTATTGTAAAAGAGAATTAAATCATAAAACATGAATCAAACTGATACAATTACAATTGAAACAATAGCTCCTTTAGACTGGGCCCTTGGTCCTTAGAATCACTGCTACTAGAAACTCAGTATGTAGAAAATGTGAAAACGATCAAAGATTTTATTAACTTCATAGCTCATACATCATTCACAAAAACGGCTTGCGCAGAGTAACTTTGAGTCTGAATACTTGAACACAATTCTTAGATTGTCTTTCAGGATCTATTATCCTCTATATATGCAATAATCTGAGTAAATCAAGCCATCCTAAGGATCAGAAGATCCTCAGGATTGCTTTACTATTATAAAGTTACAATAAAGAAAATCAAATCATCTTTAAAACTACTTTG
>JASDQU010033225.1:5821-21532 GCA_032191745.1 Picea mariana | reverse complement strand
GAGGGAGTCAGGAGACTCAGAGGGATTCAGTAGGCTTAGACGGAGAGTCATTCACTCATTAGGAGACAACCTTCAGGTCCAGATGGGAGAGAGTGATATTCCAAGACTATCAGGTAGGTGTCATGGATTGAGGAGGCTAAACATGAGGTTCATTGGTGCATACCTCCTTCCCTCAGGCCGAGATCCATGCAGGATCTTCTCTAAACCACGACAAGGGTTAACTAAACTCCTTGTTTAAGCCCGCAAAGGATTTTGGGTCTCGCAAGTTGGGCACTTAGAATACAATGCCACGGCCCTTGAAAATATCCGAAATGCGAAATTGCAAATGGGATTAAGGTGTAAGCCCCCTTTTCAGCCCCTTTTCCAATATGACCATAGCCAAGCCTTAACGCAAGAACCTTTCACAACTCACGACTTTGCGAGTTGGAGCGCCAACCTCTCATGCTCTTCCCTTTTGAATCCCGGAAACGCGATATGTCAACAAAGGTTGACTCCACCCAAAGCGACTGGCGGATGCCACCTATCACCTCTGGTTACTCCGCTTACGGGGTGGTCCTTGCCACATGTTTGCATGAGTCTTTGGATTTCACAACTTGAGAGAAAAATGAACAATTGTTCCTCTCCCTCTACAAATACCTGACCTCGAAATCATGCCTTCGATGAGATCGACGGCTGTGTGCCTCTCTTGATCCAACAACCCTCATTATATCAAGATTTTTCCAATCGGAAATCCAAAACACTTGACCCAAACCACTGGTCACTCCATTCCCCGAACTCTGATACGCGAATTCACATACGAGATCAACGACCCTCATTGATCTGGATCTGAGGGTCACTATCCTTCCTCAGCTTAAGAGTGTTGAAAGACACTCGGTCTTAATCCTTCCACTATTCCATAAGATCCAACGGCTAACAGAACTTTGGCACTTCCTCCTGAAGTGATTCCACCATCCGATTCAACTTCTCAAGGACTTCTAGCCAAATGACTTGGCGTCCTTCCTCCTGAACTTGAATTTTGTGAGACGATTTCGACCTCGTCTTTATTCGAACCCTTCAAAAGTTCTATCCCTTCTGAGCTTTCGCTTGCGAACTCAAGGCTTCCAAAATGGTCCTGCACGCACTCCTTGTAGAAAATTTTCAAATAACCTCTGGTTATTTGGGTCTTCGGCTCTTTGCATTCTTTGCAATAGAGAATTCTTCAACTACTCTATGAGCTTGAAGTAATTCATTCCCTTCTCCCAGATTGCACACACTTTGCACGGCTCTATGCTCTGCTAGCACTCTTGCCTGTAAAGAAACAATTTGAATCTCCTCTGAGAGTTCTGAGATGAAACTCAGAGTTTGGTGGATGCACTCCTTGTGGACCCTCCACTGCACTCTTTGGAGAAGTTCTCAGAAAGAGAAACAACTGAAACTCATTCTCCCCTTATCCAGAATTCAAACATTCAACATAGAATTCTAGAGCCTTCACCAAGACATAGCATTGAAGAAAAATGCATACAGAGAATGCAAACAAACCTGCAACATACAATTTAACAGGTGGTTCCAACAACCATAACAAACACATAGATTGGAATCAAAGATTTCTTCTATTAATCCCAGTGCTCCTGTACATGGAAAATAACAACTAAAATGCATAAAATTCTATGTTCTCCTATATTCTTCTCTGCATCTCTACAACATATGAATTCTGAATAATAATACAATGATACAAGGTGAGGGTGTCTATGACCCATTTTCCCTCCTACACTTCTAAAACTGTCTAATCTATCATTTAAATCTACTTACTTGCATTAAATAGAATTAAATTCCTATTACATCCGCGGATAGGAACATACACTCCAAAATGCAACTGCACTTTCCTCCTGTCTATTACATTAAATGCAACTTCACTTTCCTCCTGTCCATTACATTAATGCTTCAGATTTTAAATTTCAAAACGTTTTCACAAAAATGTGTTCAAATTACATTTGCGCGTCCAACTGTCTTTTTGGATAGGCGCCTGCTTTGGATTTCTACGATGCTCCTGCATCATATACTCCCTTGCTTGAAAATTTTCATGGTTCATGAGTTCCTTCACTATTTGTCCATGCTTTTGAATTGCTACTTCATCCTTCCAACTGGCATCTTCAACTGGATGTCCTTTCCACTTGACCAAGTATTCAAAATACTATTTTCTCCTNTGATACAAGGTGAGGGTGTCTATGACCCATTTTCCCTCCTACACTTCTAAAACTGTCTAATCTATCATTTAAATCTACTTACTTGCATTAAATAGAATTAAATTCCTATTACATCCGCGGATAGGAACATACACTCCAAAATGCAACTGCAATTTCCTCCTGTCTATTACATTAAATGCAACTTCACTTTCCTCCTGTCCATTACATTAATGCTTCAGATTTTAAATTTCAAAACGTTTTCACAAAAATGTGTTCAAATTACATTTGCGCGTCCAACTGTCTTTTTGGCTAGGCGCCTGCTTTGGATTTCTATGATTCTCCTGCATCATATACTCCCTTGCTTGAAAATTTTCATGGTTCATGAGTTCCTTCACTATTTGTCCATGCTTTTGAATTGCTGCTTCATCCTTCCAACTGGCATCTTCAACTGGATGTCCTTTCCACTTGACCAAGTATTCAAAATACTATTTTCTCCTGGTCTTTCTGCTAATCCTCTTGTCAATTATGCTTTCCATCCATGGCTTTTCAGCTACAGGATTTTGTTTCGTCCATGGAATTTCTTCCTGTTCATCCTTTGCTCCTGCTTCTTCAACTCCGTAAGGGTACAAATCTGTGACATTGAATATCGGTGAGATTTTGTCCCCATTGGGTAACTCAATCCCATACACCTTTTCCCCAAATTTTCTTATGACCTTGCACGATCCAATTTTCTTCATCTTCAGCTTGTTGTATGTTCCCCTTGGAAACCTTTCCTTCCTCAAATGCGTAAGAATCAAATCAACAACTTCAAATTGAAGTTCTCGCCTGTGTTGATATTCTCTACGCTTATACTCTTGACTTGAACTCTGCAATTGCTCCTTGATTATGCTATGAAGCTCCTTCATTCCTTCTGCAAAGTCCTCTACACTAGCACTCCTGAATTTAGCTTTTTCTGAATCTTTCAATTCAGAGACTCCCCTTGGCTGCATTCCATATACAATTTGGAATGGAATTCTCCTTGTGCTTCTATTGAGTGAATGATTGTAAGCTAATTCTGCCTGTGGCAAAATGTGATCCCATTGACTGTGGTGTTCAGTCACTAAGCTCCTTAAAAAATCCCCCAAGATCTTGTTCATGACCTCTGTCTGTCCATCTGTTTAAGGATGATATGCTGAGATAAAAGAAAATTTTGTCCCCAAATTCTTCCATAAGGTCCTCCAGAAATGTCCTACAAACTTGGTATGTCAATCAGAAATGATACTCCTTGGCAAGCCGTGAAGTCTAACAACTTCCTTGAAAAACAGGTTCACAATATGAGTTGCGTTGCTGGTTTTCTGGCATGGTATGAAATGTGCCATCTTTGAAAATCTGTCTACCACTACAAAGATTGAATCATATCCCCTCTGTTTCCTTGGCAGTCCTAATATTAAATCCATGCTCACTGCATCCCACAACCTTTCGAGTATGGGTAATGGTTGATATAACCCTCCATTCTGCCTTTTTCCCTTCGTGTGCTGACAAATTATTCACCTGTCCACAAATTTCTTCACATTTGTCCTCATCCTTGGCTAGTAATATGATCCATTCAACTTTGAGAACGTTTTTTCATGGCCGAAGTGTCTGGACAATCCTCCACTGTGCTTTTCCTTTAGAAAATTCTCCCTCATGGAGCATTTCGGAATACATAGCTGATTTCCCCTGAAAAATAGTCCATCCTGGATCATGTACTCTGTCCATTGGCTTCTGTCCCTGAGAATTGGATTCTCAGATGCCTCATCTGCCTCTTTGAAATCTGTATCATCACTGTACATTTCTTTGAGGTTATCAAGACCTAAAGTCTTAACTCTAAATTCCTGCATAAGCAAACATTTCCTGCTCAAAGTGTCAACAACTTTGTTAGCAGTTCCAGAAATATGCTTAGTCACAAAAGTAAAATTCTACATGTATTCAACCCATTTAGCATGTTTTTGGTTCAACTTCTTCTGTCAAGTCACGAATTGCAAAGCATGATTATCGTTGTACAAAACAAACTCTTTTGGAACCAAATAATGCCTCCATTTCTTTAGCGCTTGTATGACTGTGTAGAATTCTTTGTCATACGTGGAGTACTTAATCTTTGCTTCATTCATTTTTTCACTAAAATACGCGACTGAGCTATTTTCTTGGCTTAAGACCACTCCAATGGCAAATCCACTTGCGTCACACCTAACCTGGAATGTCTTTCTGAAATCTGGCAAAACCAGAATTGGTTGCTCAGTGATCTTCTTCTTCATTAGGTTGAAGCTCTACTCCACTTCCTCCGTCCAATGAAAAGATTTATGTATTTTCTTCACCATATCCATCATCAATGTGCTAATTTCACTGAATTTTCATATCTATTTCCTGTATAATCTAGCCAAACCATGGAAGCTTTGAACTTCAAACATGCTCTTCGGCGATGGCCAATCCTTAATTGCCTTTATCTTTTCCAGATCCATTTTCAATTCATTTGCAGAGATAAAAAAACCAAAATAAATGAGTTTTGTCCTCATAAATGACGATTTCTTCATGTCTATCAGCAATTTCTCTTGCTGTAACCTTCTCATCACTGCAGCTAAATGCTTCAAATGGTCTACTTCAATTTTGCTGAAAATTAATATATCATCAAGATATACAATGAAGGATTTCCCAATGAAATCCTTCAGGACTTCGTTAATCAACCTCATCAAAGTACTGGGCACATTCGTCAAGACAAATGGCATTCCAAGCCATTCATACAGCCCTTCATTCATCTTGAATGTTGTCTTCCATTCATCACCTTCTCTCATTCTAATATGATGATATCCACTTTTCAAATCAATCTTTGAAAAAAACTTTGCTCCACTCAAGCAATCCATCAAGTCATCCATCCTTGGAAATGGGAACCTGTACTTGATGGTAATTTTGTTGATTTCCCTTGAGTCTATACACATTCTCCACCCACCGTCCTTCCTTGGGCTAAGAACTATTGGAGCAACGCATGGACTCAAGCTCTCCCGAATCAATCCTTTTTCCATTAAGTCCTAGACTTGTCTCTTAACTTCTTCATTCTCCTGCGGCGTCAACCTATAAGATGCTTTGTTTGGCAAACTGGCTCCAGGTATAAGATCGATATGATGGCTTATACTCCTGATAGGTGGCAACGAACAAGGTAGTTCATCCACTACTATATCAACAAATTCTTCCAGCAACTCCTGGATTTCTTCCGGTAAATCATCTATCCTAGTGTTGTTCAAAACAATTATGGGCTTCCTAACCAAAATGAATTGTGTGTCTTCCTTCTTCTTGACTTCCTTAAGAAGTTCCTTCCCACTCATGAGAAGTACAGTGTTTTTGATCTCTGTTTTCACCTCTTTATCCTTAATTGGCAGCAAGATGTGCGTCCTACCATTTTTCTCCAGAGTGTATGTGTTCTTTCTCCCATCATGCACCACATTCCTATCATATTGCCACGGTCTACCCATCAATAGATGACAAACATCCATGGGAATGACATCACATAATACCTCATCTTTATATCCTCCTATTTTAAATTCAACTAAACATTGCTTAGTGACATTTACTTGATGTCCTTTTTGTAGCCAAAAAACTTTGTATGGGCTTGGATGCACAACAGTCTCCAGCTCCACTTTTTCTACCATTTCCATAGATACAATATTATCTATGCTACCGCTGTCCACTATGACCTTTCATACCCTATCTTTGTTTTTGCAAGCAGTCTGAAATAGTCTGTTTCTTTGGGATGGGTTCTCTAGCTCCTTCTCCAGTTTCAAGAGAACTTTCCACAACATCAAAGATCTTCCTCCCTCAACGTCCTCTGCCTAAACATTCCATCCATGAGCTTCGGCAATGTGAGTTTCACCACCATATTTCTTCCTATATGGACACTCATAGGATTTATGTCCAATTTTTCCATAGACAAAGCATTTCACTTCACCTCCTCTTCCTCTTCCTCTTCCTTTGGCTCGAGGAAAAGTATTTCTATCAGCATACCGCCTCCCCTGTGAGCTTCCTCCTCTCTCAAATTGAGGTTGAGGTTTCTTCCCCTCTTCTTTAGGCTTCTGAGTTCTGTCCTGGGAAATTGTCTTACCTATGCTTTGACTTCTACCTCAGCCTCTTTGACCTTGCTTTCAACTCAGCTTCTCTTCAGATTTTAGAGCCATTTGATAAGCATCTTCTATGGTTCAGATGGTCATCATGCTCATCTCGTTCTGAATTTCATATCGTAGACCATTCATATACCTAGCAACTTTCTCATCATCTCTTTCCCGATGACCTACTCTGATATTTATCCTATAGAACTCTTCAATGTATTATTTCACTGACATAAGCTTCTATCTCAAATTATGCATCCTCTGAAATAGATTTATTTGATAATTCTTGGGTATAAAATTGGATTTCACTTTTACAACCATTCTATCCCAACGCTTGATTTTATGCTTGCCCTTGCAACGTATGTCAAACTGCAGTTCATCCCACCATAGTGTTGCATGCCCTTTAAGTCTAGTAACGACATGTTTGACTTTCTTGTCTTCCTCGACATCCTCATAGTCAAAGTGCTTGTCTAGAGCTCTAATCTAGTCTAGAAGCTCTTCAACGTCTAGGTTGCCTTCATACATTTGAATGTCCATTTTTTCCCTAGCACCTATCCTTGCAACAACCCTGAATAGACATTCTTCTGCAACATCTTCAACTGCAACTTCTTCTCCTTCGTTTTCAACTTCATTTTCACTTTCAGCTTTGCTGATATCCCCAACGTCAACTATTCGCCTCTGTGCTATCTCCATAGCATCAATTCTGGCATGTAATTCACACATTTCTCTTTCCACTGCTGGATCAAGTATGGGCCTTTCTCTTCTTCTCGACGGTATGGATGCAAAATTCCTCTTTCCTCTCTGTTGTAGAAAGAAAATAATTTTTTCTAGGCTCTGATACCACAACTGATGCAGGCCTCTTGACCTCAGGTCGAGATCCAAGCAGGATCTTCTCTAAACCACAACAAGGGTTAATTGAATTCCTTGTTTAAGCCCACAAAGGATTTTGGGTCTCGCGAGTTGGGCACTTTGAATACAATGCCAAATCCCTTGGAAATAGCTGAAATGGGAAATTGCAAATGGGCTTAAGGTGTAAGCCCTCTCTTCAACCCATTTTCCAATATGACCACAGCCAAGGCTTAATGCAAGAAACTTTCACAACTCGCGACTTCGTGAGTTGGAGCGCCAACCTCTCATGCTCTTCCCTTGTGAATCCCCAAAATTCCATATGTCAACGAAGGTTGACTCCACCCAAAGCGACGGGTGCACGCCACCTATCACCTCTAGTTACTCTGCTTATGGGGTGGTCCTTTCCACCTATTCGCATGAGTCTTCGACTTTCGTGACTTGAGAGAACAAAGAACAACCGTTCCTCTCCCTCTACAAATCCCTGACTCCGAAATCGTTCCTTGAATGAGATCGACGGTTGTGTGCCTATCTTGATCCAATGACCCTCATTGTATCGATATTTTTCCAATCAGAAATCCACAACACTTGACCCAAACCACTGGTCACTCCATTCCCCAAACTCTGATATGTGAATTCACATACGAGATCAACGACCCTCGTTGATCCAGATCTGATAGTCACTATCCTTCCCGAGCTTAAGAGTGTTGAAAGACACTCGGTCTTAATCCTTACACTATTCCACAAGATCCAATGGCTAACGAAACTTTGGCACTTCCTCCTGAAGCGATTCCACCGCATGATTCAACTTCTCAAGGACTTCTGGCCAAATGACTTGGCATCCTTCCTCCTGAACTTGACTTCTGTGAAATGATTTTGACCTCTGTCTTTATTCAAACCCTTCAAATATTCTATCCCTTCTGAGCTTTCGCTTGCAAACTCAAGGCTTCCAAAAGGGTCCCTACATGCACTCCTTGCGGAAAATTTTCAAATAACCTCTAGTTATTTGGGTCTTCGGCTTTGTGCACTCCTTGCAATAGATAATTCTTCAGCTCCTTTGTGATTTTGAGGTAATTCGTTCCCTTCTCCCAGCCTGTGCACACTTTGCACGGCTCTGTGCTCTGCTAGCACTATTGCATGTAAAGAGACAATTTGAATCTCCTTTGAGAGTTCTGAGATGAAAATCAGACCCTGGTCGATGCACTCCTTGTAGACCCTCCACTGCACTCTTTGCAGGAGTTCTTAGAAAGAGAAACAACTGAAACTCATTCTCCCCTTATCCAGAATTCAAACATTCAACATAGAATTCTAGATCCTACACACACACATAGCATTGAAGAAAAATGCATACAGAGAATGAAAACAAGCCTGCAACATACCATTTAACAGGTGGTTCCAACAACCATAACAAACACATAGATTGGAATCAAATCTTTCTTCTATTAATCCCAATGCTCCTGTACATGGAAAATAACAACTAAAATGCATAAAATTCTCTGTTCTCCTACATTCTTCTCTGCATCTCTACAACATATGAATTCTGAATAATAATACAATGATACAAGGTGAGGGTGTCTATGACCCGTTTTCCCTCCTACGCTTCTAAAACTGTCTAATCTATCATTTAAATCTACCTACTTGCATTAAATAGACTTAAATTCATATTACATCTGTGGATAGGAGTGTACGCTCCAAAATCAGTTTGGATATTTAGATATAAATGCAACTGCACTTTCCTCCTATCCATTACATTAATGCTTCAGATTTTAAATTTCAAAATGTTTTCACAAAAACGTGTTCTTATTACTTCTGCGTGTCCAACTGTCTTTTTGGCTAGGCACGTGCTTTGACTTTCTACGATGCTCCTGCATTATTCATAGGCAAGAGGCTTCTATGAGAAAGGTGTCTTTTAGGATGGGATCATTTCAGAAAACAATATTTTCTTCAGTGACTGAGGATGCATCTGGTCAAGAGGATTGGAGAAAATTACTTTCTTCGGTGATAGAGGGAGAAACTAATYAGAAGAATTGGAGAGCACCTGTGGTAGAGGATCTAGTGTAGGAGATAGATCTACTTCTAGGTGATAATGGAGGATGGAATGCCTYCCTCGCTAAGAGGGAGAGTTGATGCCTTGGTAASATTGGGAGACATTCCCACTTGTGGAGTGTGATGATAATACCTTCCTTGCTAATAGGGAGTGTTGATTTTTGTCACTTCGAGAAAGTATTCTCACATGACCCTAGGTTTTGGGCATGTGGGAATTGTTGTGGGAACCACATCACACTTTCATTTTGGAGAAAACCCCCTTGTATTTGAGTGGGGGATTCATGGGTTTGATTATGGGATTCGTGGGCTTGTGTTGGGGATTCACACCCAAAAGGAAATCCTAATTTGATGGTTACTTGTGGAGGGGCTCCTATGTTGACCCCTAGGACTTGTATATAAAGGAGATAGGTAATTGTGACATTACATATCATGTGTCAAGTGTAGAGACATGATGGATCTAGAATATGTGAGTCTACACTTGTTCTAGGAGGATTGGTGATCTCGGCAAAGGGGAAGTCTACAAGGTGGTGAATCTATCCCAAGAGAGAGAAGTGAAGAAGGTCGCATGTGTGAAGATTTTTTTATACCATATGTGATTTGCAAGAGGACGAAGTGCGTATATACATAGGTTTCAGATGGAAGAATCAAATATAGGGTATACACAATTTGCAGAGAGAAAACAATGTATGTACACAGTTTTCCAGTTGGTGAATCATGTATATGAAGTTTATGAGAAGATACAAATCCATATATGTTGACATGTGACATTAGCAGGCCAGATTCATGTGCATAGGATATTTCCATATATTGTTGAGGTTTGATTTTATTATTTGTATGGTCATTGGAGAACAAGGTTGTTCTCAATTTTGGTGACTTTGGAGGAAAAGGTTGTCCTCAGATTTTGGTGATATTGTATTAGCTAGGAGGGATGGTTTTTTCCTTAGGATTTCTGATGATAACAAGATTACAGAACTGGAATTGTGTCTCATGTGTATTGATGATTCATATGTGATCTTTGTGCTTCCACTTCATATGTTTTCAGTCAATAATTTTACTGTAAAGTTGTTCAATGACAACAACTAGGGTTTTGTTGATAGATCACTAGGAAGCAATTTTCAGATATGAAATTAATCACATAGATTTTCATGTGAAAATTGACATTTTGTTTATGTATATTTATTTATGTTGCTATTTTTATTGCATATGATTCTAGTGTTATATTGTTGTTGGGATTTGAATTTGGCCTAGCAATTGTTTATGAAAAGAAGAAATTTCTTATGGAGTGCCCCAATGGCCAAAAGAGGTATGTGACTTGAGGGTGATAGTGGCTTATCATTTATATGATTATATCATCTGAGAATTCATAGTGAATGTGATTGGCATCTTGGATTGGAATAGTTGTGGTTTGTTCCATCTTATTGTCAATGCTTCAAGTTGCCTCTTGTCATTAGAGAAAATTTGGGGCTAAAATGGTCCTTATAAGAAAAACTATGTCTATTGAATTGGAAATTCAATAACCAATAGAATTTCAAAGAATTTATTCAATGATAATCATTGAGTTGGACATACAAAAGTCAAGAATGATTATGTGTCATGTTTCTAGTTGACAATATTTAACCATATGTACACCTCAACTTAATTAAGATATTGGTGCGATTGTTTTCGGATATGTTAAATATTTTTTAAATACTCAAAATATAATATTATATATTATTAGTACTTCCATTATTTATATTAATAAATATATTTATTTTTTCCATGTTACAAATCTCGGGGAAACCTCTTAGTACTTCCCCTCATTTTGAGGATGGTACCTACGGTAAACCCTAAAATATTTAGGGAACAAGGCCAATCAACAACACGACTCATTATGAGGTCAACATGTCACTTGTGGGAATTGAACCCGAGTGGGGAGGATAACAATCATTCCTCCCAACCACCCAAGCTAAACCCAATTGACATTTATTGCATAATATATATTATCATTTATTTATTCATTATTATTATTATGTATGAATAATAGTGTGTACTTATTATTATTACTACATTATTATATAAATATTATATTATATATTATTACTGTATAATTATCAATTTGTAATATTATATAATATTTAATTTGTAGTTACAAAGTTGTACTAATTAATTTATAGTATTATACAAGTTTTATGTAATAGTTAATTCATAAAATTAATTCGTAGTATAATTTATACTATAATCATTGACCTTTTCTTATGTACATATTCATAATATTATTTAATTGAAGTTATTCATTTATTTTATATTATGACTATATTATATATTTGATATTATTATATTATAATTCTCTTGCAATGAAATGATTACATTCACATTCGTAGTATAATAAAATTCATAATAATATTATTTTTTTTTTCCGATGAAAAAAAGATTTATATTCATGAGAGTGAAAATACATATTGCATATTCCAAAAAGAGACTATTCGGGTGCTTACATTCTGCCCTTATCCCCTAGTCCTTATCGATGGCTTCTAAGCCTGTAAAAAAAACCTTTCATTCCACTACCTACCCAAAAATACATATATTCTTGTACATAGTATTGTGCATGTTGTTGTTACATTACAGTTCTAAAAGTTTGTATTCAAGTTTCACTAGGAGCTTAGAGAAAGCTCCTTTTCCACCGCAAAATACCTCAGATTTAAATTTAGAGTCAGAACTCCATTTCTTTGGTCTCTTCATTGTCAAGGAACTCATAGAACCCCAATGCTCCAATCGGAAGGGATAAAGCCTCTTTGGACAATGAATCAACTTTCTCGTTGAGCTCTCTAAAAATGTGGCTGAAAGATAACCATTCACAAGTTTTCATACAAATCTTAATATCCCGCAATAGTGGTTCCAGCCTAACATCATAGATTGTCTATTTTTGGCTAGCTTAGTCGATAAAAATCTTGGAGTCCCCCATAATCTGAAGCTTCTTGAGGCCTTTAGAACAAGTGGTTTCCAAGAGGGCTCAAAGGGATATGAATTGTGATTTGTCGTTTTTCCTCCTCCTTGGAGCATACTGAACATTAATGAAGTGATTATGTTTTATGAAAAGGACCACTCGAACCCCAAAAATTGGAGAGTTCCCTTGGCATGCCCTATCAAATAATCCCCAAGGGATATGAAAGTCTAGCTTTAGCATAATTGGAATCCTTAGATCTTTTATCTTAATTGTTTTCATGAATTCCTTAGACATGTTCAAAGTAATTCCAACTGAAACTTCAGTAGGAATATCCTTATCCTTAAAAACACTTAATTTTCAGGCCCACCATATACTCGATGCCAAGAAACTGGGCATTCCTTCAAATATTTTGATTTCTCAATTGTATAACTAGTGCTTCAAACATTCCTCTAGGTTGGATTTCCTCCACTGGGATGAATACATTGGCTCATTTGAAACGATCATAGAGACCTAAACTGGATAAAAATAGTCAACAAAAAAGTGAGAAGATGTTTCCTCTTGATTTTTTCACAATACACACTGGCTTGGGCTCACTCATATATGCTTGTGACAAACTTACTGTGTTAAAATTTTAATGGATAGGGCTAACCAGAGAATAATTTTGTTTTTCAGTGGTGCATGGGATTTCCAAACAAGTCATCACCACCATTTTTATCTCCCGAAAATTAAGACTCTATCGAGGATTTATACCCCAATTTGGTAGTGAATCCCCCTGACTTGGGGTTTTGGGACCAACAAAGATTATCAGGCTCATTGTCCTAAAGGATAATGAATTTTGAGACCAAAATTTTGATGCATCATTCCCGTTTGACTGCCTTGGTGTTTGTCATCCCTAAGGAAGATGAATAATTCCAATTCACCTTGCCCCTTTCCTAAGGCACCTGAGCATGATCGTTTTGCTAATGAGAATATGTTCTCTTAATGGGGCACTTCAATAAGGGAATCCGACAGATGGAAATCATTTCCGACCCCTATCCATGGGTTTTTTCCTATCCTCACCGATCTACCATCACTAATTTTCCAGACAATCCAGTTTCCCACTAAAGGGAATGTCGAAACCAAAACTTTCCATGTGATATATCCTTTTGGTGACTTATTGGGCGATAAAAACTACTCTTCCATAGAGATCCCATTGAGAAATTTGGATTTGAGGACCCGACACCATAGGGAATTACCAACTGAAAACCTCCTCAAGCTTCTTTCTACTATTGATTTTTTTTGTGTAGTTTCGGGAGGTATTCCCACTAGAGGATAAGTGTTATAGCACAAAATGTCACACTTATGCTTTTGTGTCATGGCCTAACCCTTTCCCAATGATGGCCTAGAATTTTCCCTAAAATTCACCTCCAAAATCATCTAAACATCATGCTTTAAGAGCACATCTGTGGGTTTCCCTACTGCAACACACGGAAATCCGTGCCCTTCCTCATTGCAACCAGTAGATGCCCTCATTTTTGGTGAAAAATAAAATAATCCCGTGTTTTCAGGCGGGTTTTTTGGTTGGGCTCATTTTCCAATGAACCTTTCCCATACATAATCGAATTCAACTATTAAGCCCTAATATTGTCTCATTACCCCTTAATTGGGGCATATTACATTAGTAATGTTATTTTATTTATGTCGGATTTATTCCATTAGTTGTAATTATACCTCCTAGTCTCCTATATATACCAAGGAGACATTTTCNCACTTGGAATCATCTTGGAATTGTACATTTATGTGTGCATAAGGAGGTTCCCCCCTTGAAGAGGCTTATTATCTGAATTTATCTCTTTTTCAAGGCATTGAATACTTATTCTAAGGTTTTTCTATGCTATATTGATATTTGGTTCTTAACATATGGTATCAGAGCTCAAGGTCTTGGGGTTTCGCTGCTACATCTGAGACACCTTGGAATTTTAAATATAAATTTTTTTCTACAACGTTCAAAAGGAACGACTTGGAGAGTATTTAGTACAATTATCAAGGTACGTTGGGTTAAAATTTCAGCTCCTAAGGCCTTATAAGTTTGGATATACAACCTGTGTAAGATAGGGTTCTAGAATCGTCCTGAACTGAGTCATTGCGGAATTTTTTCTATAAAATTTGTTTTGTAACGTTTCAGACCCTCAAATCTGGAGGATATTCACAGAAATTAGTAAGGTATATGTGGTAAAAATTTCAGCTTCTAGGTCATCTTACATTTGTAGATACACCCTGTGGAAGATAGGGTATCTGACTAGTCCTATTGACTAGTCTCAAGAAGGTGTTCCAGGTAAAAAAATCATAACTTCTTCCTAGAGTATAAAAATTACATGAGACTGGTTACATTGGATAGTGGACAGTCTGTAGTATTTCTGGTACTAGTTTCATAATTTTATATCAATTATTTTGTGTCGGGCATGCTATACAAGTGACATCTCTTGGAAAGGCCAAAAATCACCAAGTTGTTGGGAAGTTACTATAAATTCCAATTGGCACATCCAATTTTGATCAGACCTATGGCATTGCAGAGAAGAAATATTAGAGAACTACAAAAATTAAAGTTTCATACCCAGAAGAGCCGAAACTTTGGAGATACAGTAGAAGAAATATTGTCTAGCATAACCACCTCAAAATCAAGGTTCAAAAGTGATACTTGGCCAACATGCCACCCAAAAAGGGAACTTCTACACCAAATAAGCCTCCAGATAATCCTACATGAAATCTTGATGAAGGTGAAGAAATGCGGAGGGACATAAATGATTTACAAAAGAAGACAGTAACAAAATATGAACTACAAGAGAAGATGGAGGGTTTAAAAGGGGAGATCATGGAAGGATTGAAAAAATTCATAATAGAGAGCACACCTGAAAGTGAAAATGTATCCCATAAAATTGATGATGAGGACACAAGGAAGGTGAATCAAGAGTGGAGAAATTCCAACTTTGGGTTGAAGACCAACCACGTTCCTAATATTGATATGAGGAAGTTTGATGGCAAGGACCCAATCACATGGATACTTCAGATGGAGCAATTCTTTGATCTACATAATGTGCCACATACACAAAAGGTAAGAATTGCTTCTTTATATTTAGAACCCAATCAATTTGTATGGTATTGATGGCTTTGTTCTCACAAATCACTCGTCACTTGGGCAATTTTCATGGAAGAAATGATAGCACACTATGAGGATACAAAGAGCAATACCTTCTTTAGCCAATTGATAAATCTCAAGCAAAAGGGTTCAGTTACAAAGCACATTGAGAACTTCCAAAGATTGAATATAAAGGTAACAAATATTCCAGATGAGAAATTGATTGATGTATTCATAGGAACTTTAAAGGATAACATTCAACATGAGGTTCACCTTTGGGAACCCAAATCATTGGAGAATGCATTTAAGGTGGCAAGAAATGTTGAAAGTAAAAATATGGCTATGGCTACTAGAAGGAAAAATCCCACAATCTATAGAGAGAATAATTCTCCTTCTTCTAAAACACCTCAACCTACAAGGTTGACAACTCAAAAATTGGAGGAAATAAAAGAAAAATGTTTATGCTTTAATTGTGACAGCAAGTACAGTAAGGGACATAAGTGTGGT
>JASDQU010033223.1:924-22042 GCA_032191745.1 Picea mariana | reverse complement strand
TCTGTGTCTCTCTTGTATTGTGTGTCTTCCGTGTTTTGTTTCTACATTTGTTTTATTTTATTGCTCCGCGGTCCTGTTTTTCTAACATTTGGATGAACCCTTGGCCATGCATGGCCGGGAGTTTCAGTTAAATCACCCATAGCTTTTTGTTCCATCGGAAACTTTCCTTTTTTCATGCTTTTGTCGGTCCACGCGGGCTGTTTTGGGTCAGCCAGCATGTACATGCATGCAGTAATGGATTAGGGCGTGTGGTCCTTTATACAAGAGGATTTTCAAAGAGTTGTTCAGTAGTGTTTTGGAAAAGAAGGGATATGAGTTGGCCTGATGCCAGGTACGCATGTGTGGTGCAATTTAGGATTATAACACTAATGCACCAACCACCTTTCAATCTTGCATGAATCACGTCTTTAACAAGAAATTAAGGAAGTTCCTCTTAGTCTTCTTTGATGACTTATTGATCTACAACAAAACTTGAGAGGATCATCTTCAGCATGTAGAAAACATTTTGGCTGTCATGGAAGGGAAATCTTTGTATGCAAAGGAATCCAAATGTGAATTTGGGATGAAAAAGGTTCTCTATTTGGGAGACATCATTGGGGTGAAAGGGGTACAGGTACACCAAGAGAAGATACAAGCTATAATTGACTGGCCCACACCTAAGAGCCTCACAGAATTGAAAGGATTTATTGGCATTTGTTGTTATTACACAAGGTTTGTCAAAGGTTTCTCCCAACTTTGTGCACCTTTGACCAATTTTACTAGGAAGGGCGCATTCAAGTGGAGTCTAGAAGCACAATTGACATTTGACAAAATGAATAAGGTGATGAGCACTTTTTCGGTATTGGCTTTACCAGATTTCTCACAACCCTTTACAGTGGAGTGTGATGCCTCAGGGGAGGGAATTGGAGCAGTGCTTATGCAGAATAGGAACCCCATTGTCTATGAGATCCAAAAATTGAGGGGTCCTGAGATTATTTACACCATCTATGACAAGAAGACGTTAGCCATCATGAATGCATTGGATAAGTTCAGGCAATACTTGGTTGGGGAAAAATTCGTTGTGAGGACAGATCACAATAGCCTCAAGTACTTTCTAGATCAAAAAGACTTAAATGAGAGGCAACATAAATGGGTTAGTAATATCTAGGCTTATGACTTCGACATTGATTTTGTCAAAGGGAAAAATAATGTGGTGGCAGATGCATTATCTAGAAGACTATCATTTTATGCTATGACCGACATTTCAGTTGACTGAAAGGCCCACCTTTTGGTGGAATACTCAAAAAACAAGTTTGCATGATAATTGATGGATGGACAGGTACAAGATGACAATTTCATAATTGTGGATGAAACCATATATTACAAGGGTCTAATCTTCTTGGTCCTCGAATCAACCTTTAAAACCAAAGTGCTATAAGCATGCCATGATTCACCAGTAGCAGGACATCAGGGATTCATCAAGACATACATGCAAATAAGGAAAATATTTTCTTGGAAGGGCTTGAAGGAATATGTGATGCACCACATCAAGGAATGCACCACTTGTCTGGTAAACAAGGATGAACACACTCATCCAACAAGATTACTACAACCACTTCCCATTCCTAAGCATAAATGGGAAAGCATATCTATGGATTTCATCATGGGATTTCCCAAGGCCCATAGAACAGATTTCATTTTTGTGGTGGTAGACAGGTTAACCAAGTTTGCAAACTTTTTCTCCATTACAATGCAACACAGGTTGCAAATCTGTTCTTTAGGGAGGTTTCTAGGTTGCATGGTTTACCCAAAATCATTGTGAGTGACAGGAACAATAGGTTTATGAGAACCTTTTGGTAGGAGCTATTCAGGTTGGTAGGTATGACCCTAACCCATAGTACTATATATCATCCTCAAACTGATGGCGAAACAGAGATAGTCAACAAGTGGGTTGAAGTCTACCTTCAGAACTATGTGTCAGGGCAGCAGAAGGCATGGGTTAAGTGGCTTCATTTGGGGGAATATTTCTACAACACCACCCATAATATGTCTATTGGTATGCCACCATTCAGAGCCTTATAAATTTAAGATCCCCTCTCCTTTGTGGAGATTTTCTTTGGTGACACTAGGGCTCCCATGGTTCAGGATTGGATTCAGTAGAGTTAGGATATACACAAAGAACTTAAGGACCACCTCCAAAGGGCACGAAATCAACAAAAGGTACATGCAGAAAAGCACAAGGTGGAGTGCACATTTGAGGTTGGTGATTTGGGTTACTTGAGGCTTCAACCATACATGCACACATCCATTAAGAGGAGTGGCACAAAAAATATCCAACCTCGCTTCTTTGGACCATCAAGGGTTAACAGAAAGGTAGGGGTCGTGGCATATGAGCTTGATCTACTGCAAGGCAACAAAATACACAATGTCTTTCACGTTTCATACTTAAAGAGAGCCATAGGTAAACACATCATTCCTATTGAGGAACTACCACCCTTGGATGAAGAAGGGAAGTTGATACTGATTACATAAAAAATATTAGAATTCAGGGAGAAGAGGTTAAGGAAGAGGAGCATCAAGGAATACTTGGTCAAGTGGAAGTATTAACCCATATAGGATGCTAATTGGGAAGGTGAATAAGTGCTACAGGAGACAGGTCCAGAATTGCTTGTGGGCAAGCAATTTCTAGCAGGGGAGACTGTAATGTCCCCCACCTCTTTGTGAAGAGGTTTGGAGAGACTCAATAGTCTAGTTGTCCCCACTAGACTATAGTCTCATGCATCATGGGGACAAAGTCAACCCAAATTCATTACCTAAGCACAACGCTATATTATTAAGTTGACTTTGGGGGGAAAAGGTAACTAAAGGAAAGAAAAGAGCATGTGTGGAAAAGCTAGGAGTTAACCCTAGGGGTTAAATAACTTAACAGAGAAATAGATATGGAGTATAAAAGAAAGGAAGGGTGCACTTCTCACTCATTCTGGATTATTATTACATTTTTCATTTGGGCTCTTGAGCACAAAAGAGTTTTGAGGGTTTTGAGACTACAAAAACCCTAGAGTTCAAATCGGTAGTGAAATATCCCACCTCTATTGATACAAGCTTGGTCTCGAGGGTGCAATACTCCTCCCACACCATTCTACAATGACTATAGGTACCATCAATAATTTAGGGAAGGATCAGTGCACAACGTAGGGGGTTTCCAACAAGGAGGGTACACCATTGAAGGAAGAAGAGTTCGATCTAGGAAGTAGATGATGCTTTTGGACATTTGGACTTCTGGTTTTTCTCTGTAGGGCCTCAGCCATCATTCCTAGCGTATTTGGAGAGGTTTACTTGCCATCTGATTTATTAGAGCTTGGCATGAGTTGGAGAAAAGGAGGGCACACTGCAGAAAGGGGTTTCATCAGCTTGAAGGAGCATATATTCACTACTCAGCTAGAGACTTCACCAAGGGGTTTGTCTTTCCATGATATACACTTCCAGTCAGTTTCATAGAATTTGGAGGCTCCTAGTAGTCAAGCCGAATTATTGGGTCTATTCAGTCATCCAGGAGGGAACAACTCAGTTTGGGGTTTCAGTTATAGGAGGCGAAGATCCTTATCTTTCATCCCGAGACTTCAGGAGGGGTTTGTCTTATCTACTATTCCAGCCAGTTTCAAAAAATTTGGAGGCTTCTAGCAGTAGGGCTGAAATATTGAGTTTATTCATCCATCCAGAAGGGTGCAACTCAACTAGGGTGGTTTGGATCTGAACCCTGGAAGGAAAGAAATCAATATTGTACCCTGATTCAACTTATTATCTTTCCTTTGGAGGATTATATATTCAGTCTAGAGCATTTTGTAGGAACTCTTATTCCAATTGGAGGCTTTTATTTGTATTCTTCTAGATCTACAGATCTATTATATCAGAATCTCTATATTATCTAAATAAAGGTCAGATCTAAGTTATTTGGTTCCATATTGGTGTTTCTTGTTATATATTGTCTTTCCTTATTATATATCTTCATATCCATGTCTACATGCTTTAATATCAAACACATAAACCCTAATGTGCAACCTCATGAGAAAACTTGCAAACACATCCAGACAACAGAAAACGGTGAATAGTTAGTGTTTCTCAGCTTGGAAACATTAAATGTGGGAAGGGAAGGAGACATGCAGGAAAAAAAAGTGGAATCACATTGTTGGAAACCCTTGTAACCCTAATTGGAAGGGATAATTTTAAGGGTGGAAATTTATATTAAAATGTAGAAACCTTGGCTAATCTTACTAGTCCTTAATATGCAAATTGTAAAACGTTTGGTGATATTTTGGTAAAAATATTAAAATTTATAAGTATTTATATAGTTTCTATAAAATTTTGGCGATTTTTAAGGTAACATAATTTTTTTCTATGGAATTTGAGAAAATTGTTTTTAGAAAAAATGGAAATTGGTGAATCTTTTTTTGAGAAAAAACATGGAAAATTATCCCATTTGTCAAATTTAGTCCCTAAAATCATCTATGCCTATTGGTTTCGAGTAGTACCACATTGAATAGTACCTATATATGGAATATCAGTTCCAAGTATTCTCGGTTATATAGGAAGTCCCCTAGGTATCACTGAAACTAACTTTAGATAAACCAATCAGTCATCTTGTTGCTATAGTACATCGATAACAACAATCGGGGAGATCACTCTCTAATACTTGGGTAGTCGAGTAGTACAACTAAGGGCATGGTTGAGCCTCCTTAGTTAGTTCCTTCAGATATTGGGTTGAGTACTATTGTTGGACCCCACACATATATCAAAGAGATATAGCACTTGACACTCCCTTATCCCTAGCCATAACCTTTTTTAGTGAGCTCACCCATGAAGGGTACCTATAAACCACCTCATGCTTCTCCAGAAAACATGAACATCCACTCTACTACATGCATGTTGGACTATCTGGAAGATCAGTTTAAGAAAATTCAGTATGGCATAATTGGGTTCGAATAGAAGTTGGATAAGAAGCTAGATGAGAAGTTCAACAACTTCCAAAATATGTTGATTGAGAAGTTGACGCGTATGCAAAGTGAGGGCATACTAGAAGAAAACCATTGGACTGCACAACACATTGGGCCACACCAAGAAGAAAATTCTAAGTTGGGACTATTTATCCATCCATAATCATCGTTGATTTCACATAACAATATATCAATGGATAATAACATATGGAATCATTCTCCTAAGGTGGATTTGAACAATTTTAATGGTTTTGAACCATATAGATGGGTCAGGAAAATGGAACATTACTTTCTTTGTCTATGGAATTATCGATGCCATCATCATAGTCTTTCTTTGCAGACACATTACTCCAAGTTTAAAGGTCCCTTACCCCTAACCCTCCCAAATTTTTTGGAAAGCAAGCTTTGACTTAGGAAATTGATGCCCATTTTCTTTCCTTTTTTGGTCCTCCCCAAAGAAAGGATCTTTAAAGAACTTTTATGGTTTTGAGGATCTTAGCTAATGCTTCCAACACCGAGAATAGGTATAGATTTCATAATAGATTTGAGAAGGTGTTGAGAGACCTCTTAGACCCTTGTAATTGTCATCATACATTATACATTAGCATAAGAATGTATAATACATGTAATAAAGTATATTAAAGGATAAACCCACCTAACGAATGATTAGTTGGAGAGCCGGTAACTATCTCTTTATTGTATAAATGCTCATGAATATAGAATACTAACTCGGTTGGTTAACCTTCCCAAAAATACTTCTTGAGTACATGTGTGTGTTCTTGATGTGATTCCCAATGTAATCTCTTCTTGAACGTGTGTAATCTAGAAGATTACAACAATAGCATCATTGCCTCCTTCACCCCCTTCATTCAGTCTGGCTGATAGAAGCCTCCTTCATTTGGTCTGGGTGATAGTAGCAGCGAATGGGGATGGGGATGGTATGAACCTGAAAAAGATGGAGAGATGAGAGGAGATCAAGATGGAGAGATAAGAAGAAGAGATCGGAAGAGATCGATTGTTGCTCTCTCATAGATGTTGCTCTCGCATGAAGATAAGCCTGCATAAGAAACACGACAAATCATGAATGAAGAAATATATAAAAGAATAATAGGTTGCGAATGTTGTGTGAAATATTTTTGATGATACTCGTGGATGTCGCTTGATGCTTAATGACTGCTAAAATATGCTCGATAAAAATTATTGACGAACGTGGATATTGGTCAACTGCAAACAACCTACAAATAATTGATGTTACTGGATTGATTAGAAACCTGCAAGAAATATTCAAGAATTAAAGACTATAGTGTTGCTCCTGTCGTTGATTTATTTTAAAGACCCTGCTGAAGATAAAAAATGTTGAAGCATTGGAGTACATAGGGAAAACAGATAAAAGAAGAATTGCATGTTAAAATAAATAATGCTGCCAGTAAGATGTGATGTTGATGAAGAGACTCGGTTGATGAAGTGACTCAGTTTTCAATGAAGTTAAGAGAAAGCATCTACACATCGATTCATTGGAGCACAGTGGACTGGAAGTTACATCGACAGAGTTGTACCATGGAGAATTCTTCACAGTCTTGATTCTTGAAAGTTCGAATCGACTGGCCAACAATTAATGTAAGAATGTTGAATTCATTAATTGTTGAATGTAGAAAGTTCGAATCGACTGGCCAACAAAAACCCGAATTCACGGATATAAACAGCGAAAGATGGGAGCGATGAAGGAATCAATATCATGACTACCGCTGCAAAATTAGCTCCAGGCCCGAAATGAGAAGTTGGTGAAATGCTCCAAGAAAAAAGAAATGGTTTCCAACCAAAAAAAATAGTGGTGATCCTCCAAGCACCAAGTTCAAGTTGAAATCTGCTCAAACTAAAATGATGGGAGATCGTTCTTGAATGAACTCTCGTCGAGGTCGAGTGGAACGAGTAAGCAACAAAGCATTTGTCGACCAAATCGACCAATACGGTGTTGGTTGACTTCTTCTTGGTTGGATGTGCTAATCAAAGGAAGAAGAAAGTCAATTGAAGATGATATCGATTCGATTGTGGATAAGAGACACCCGTCGATTAGAATATCTTATGCATCTACTAAGTTTGAGAGATGTCGATCGAAATTTACCGACCGCTTGTCAAATGGGGAAACTTGTGGACTTCACTCCAAACCCTTTGTAAATGGAAAAATATTGCAGGTTGCTCATATCCAAGGACCAGTAATCTCATCTTCAATGTAATGGTTACTATATAGGAAACAACTCTACAGTCATTAATGAAATTGGAGAAGTGGATGCATCAGAGATAATGCAGATCAACTAACTTGCTATTGGCTTTGGTTGAAGAAAAATGTCAATGTAATGAGTTACATGAGGGTTGTTTTTCTTCTTTGGGTCCTAGTGTAAGATGTATATGGGTGTTGTATGAAACATGTCATTATCGAAAATGTCATTGCATCCATTTAAAAACATGGGGATTTTTATCTACTACATGAAGGAAATAGTTGAGTCAATCGAGTAAACTCATAGTTGAGTTTGGTCAAGTTAGTCAAAGTCAAAAAAAAGAAAAAATATATGTTGGTGATTAAATTTATTGCATATCACTAGATTGAGTCAATTGTACAATTGAGTCAATTGAGAAAAATATGGAGTCAATTATAGGAGGGGGTTTAATGTGTGTCTTCAAAGGCAGACGATCCCCTCAACTCATGTAATGTAAGTAAGTCGGTACTCAGTTGACGCTCACCAACCTTATTTGATACCTAGTCAACAAGATTTTTAAAATTCCAGTACCATAACAAAAATGTCTTTGTGTAATTAAGTCATATTAATAGTTAGAGTCATGTCTTAGTAAATTCAAGTCACATGCATGGAGTCTTAGTTGATTCATAGTCAAAGTTTCCCTTCATGTAAGTTTGAATTGCAAACTCCAGATATTCTCAAAAACCTAAAGAAGAACATCCGTGACTGATAGCAGTAGAAGAGAAAGAAGATTGATGAACATTAGAACAATGAGAATAAAAAGATCAAGAACTTGATTGAAAGATTAACATTGACAAAGAAAATATTTGCAGCAACAGGGTGAGAAGAGCACTTACAACGAGCATTCATGATGAACATTGAACATTTTGCAGTCGTTGAATGCATTCAAGAAAGAGACATAAAATGATAGACACACACATAAGTGCTTAAAAGACAATATGATAATAGAAGAACATTTGAATTGATTGAGCCCCTTGGAAGAAGAATTACAGAACAATGCTTCAGGTCATGACAAAGAAAGCAGGGGAATGGTAGAATTGGTTGATGCCATAGACCCTCATCAATTCCATAAAAGGATCCCCCAGGAGAAAATTTTCGTTGGAGTTGCAATAGAGTGTGTCTCGATGGTTCCTATGAGGAGTAGACTTTGCAGTTGAGAGAGATAATCAAAGACACCCATCAACAAATCGACACAAAAAAGGCATGGAGATCGAGGAGTTGGGATATGTGATATGTACTCATTCAGATCCATTGGAAACCAATCACAGTAAACCTTGTATATGTGCATATTCCTATACAGTCGGTGGCTATTGTAGCTAATTTACATATGTATACGGGTATGCATGGTTAATGCATAGTATGGATACTTCTGCAAGTGTAGAGACCCAAGACGTTGTTTCTCACTTGCTTGAGACGAGCAAGGATTTGAGTGTGGGGGAGATGTTGAGGAGGCCTCTTAAGCCCGTGTAATTGTCCTCATACATTATACATTAGCATAAGAATGTATAATACATGTAATAAAAAATATTAAAGGATAAACCCACCTAAGGAATGATTAGTTGGAGAGCATGTACAACCGCTCCAACTATCTCTCTATTGTATAAATGCTCATGAAGATGGAATAAAAACTCAGTTGGTTAACCTTCCCACAAATACTTCTTGAGTATGTTTGTGTGTGTGTTATTGATGTGCTTCCCAATGTATTCTCTTATTGAATGTGTGTAATATAGAATATTACAACAACAAGACTACTCTATCAAGGAGGTCAAGACATCGAAAATTCTAGGAATTGAGTTTATTGTGTCAAGAGACGCTTGGTACAACCCACATGTGTTGGGTATGTGTTATATTCTTTGCAAAATTGATTCCATGTAATGTACACTAATATGCGAGCAAGGAGGGGGCTCTTGGGGTCCCCCCTATAAGGGAGCTTGGGGGCCGAGACCTTGGGAAACAAATTGGTGGTTTTTTGTGTCCGTATTTGACATTTTTTCGGCAGATGGTTTTCACCGATGGTTTTTTAATTCTGGTTAAATAATTAGGATTGTTGGAAAATATGGGTCAATGGATTAGGGATTTTGGATGTCGTAGGATCCTATATATATATTATTGTAAATAATGAAAAATGATGATGAATAAAAAAGATTAGATGTGTGGTTATAAACAAGTTGTTGGTTTTCTCGGTTTGGGTTTCCAAGGTAAAAAAATCTGTGTAATGTGTGTGTGTGCGCCATTGTATCTTTTCTATTTTTATTAAGAATATATTTGTAGTAATTAATTGTAGAATGTTAAAATATACATTTGGTATCATAGGTGTTGTTGGCTTCAGGGGGATGCCTTTGTGGCTAAGGGTTTGGCTCGGGCCTGTGATAAACCTTGTTACAATGGGAGATCTATGATATTGCTTCTTCAAGTGAAAATAAATGGCAAGAAGTTCGAAAATAGAGATTGAAAAATTTAATAGGAAACTTTTTGAGCTATTGAAGCTCATGATGGAAGATCTATTGGTGGACAAAGATCAATGGATCATTAGGGATCTAAATACTGCACCTACAAAAATTTCAACATAAGATTGGGTAAAGTTGGATCGTAAGGTGAAGAGCACAATCTGGTTGTGTCTCTTCAATATTATTGAATGTGTCAGGGGAAGCTATGACCAAGGATTTATGGAATAATTTGGGGACTTTGTATCAATCTAATTCCCTGGTAAACAAACTATTCCTATGGAAGAAGTTGTACAACTCGAGGATGAAAGATGGAGACTCAATGGGGAAGTTGCGACCAAGGATTTATGGAATAAGTTGGGTACTTTGTATCAATATAATTCCCTAGTAAACAAATTGTTCCTATGGAAGAAGTTGTACAACCTGAGGATGAAAAAGGAGACTCAATGGGGAAGCTACTACCAAGTATTTATGGAATAAATTGGGGACTTTGTATCAATCAAAGTCCCAGGTAAAAAAATATTCCTATGGAAGAAGCTATACAACCTAAGGAGGAAAGATGGAGGCTCGATGACAAAGCATATGAATTCATTCAATACTATGGTAAGTCAATTATTATTTGTTGATATTAATATTTTTTATGAAGATAAGTGTATCAATTTATTGTGCTCTTTACAAAACTAGTGGGATAGTCTAGATGTGGACATATGTATTAATACAACTAATTTAAGTTTTGATGATGTGGTCTCATCCTTGTTATCAAAGGAGATGACCATAGAGCACAGATGCATTATTTGCAAGAGGACACTCCCAGGAAATAAATAGATGATCTAAGTCCTCAAGTGAGAGATCTAAATCTAAGGGAAGATCTAAATATCTTAGAAATTTTGTAAAGGTATGTTGGAGATGTGGAAAAAAAGGGCACTACAAGAAGCAATGTAGATCCAAAAGTGTTGAGAGAGGGAAGGGATTTGATGATGCTCCTTGTACAGAAGAAAAAACCTCCATGGATGAATAAGGGGATGTGTATTTGGATTCTTCAAGCACACATGCACATCATGAGGCATGGTTGGTCGACTCAAGTGCATCCTTTCATATGAAACCTCACAGGGAATGGTTCTGAAAATTTGAAAGGTATGATGGAGGTGATGTTTTCCTAAATGATCAGTCAACAACCAAAATAATAGGACGAGGAAAATTCAATTCGAATCTCATGGATGGAAGGATTAGAATACTCCCTAGTGTTCTGCACATCCTAGGGTTAGCTAGATATTTGATTTTTGTAAGAAAAATGGATGATGCAGGGGTAAAAAGAGCTTTTGAGAAAGAAACCTATAGGATGGTTCGAGGAGAAATGGTGTTGTTGAAGGGAGTATGGTTTGGAACTCTGTATAAGTTGTAGGGAAGAAATATTAGTGATGGGTGCAATAATTCCATTGTTCCCAAGATTGGAGATGAAGAAGGAAAAACTACTACAGTCTCTGGAGAAAAGACTATGTTGTGGCATCAAAGAATGGGGCATATCGGAGAGAAGGACCTTCGAGTACTACCTGGTAAAGGTATGGTTGAAGGTATGTCTAACTTTTATTTGGATTTTGATTTATGTGAATATTGTGTGTATGGGATGATATGTTTAATCTCCTATCAACAATCTATAATATCACTGTGCACCATCAAATTAATCGGTGACAATCTCATTTATTTAATCTTGTATGTGGATGATATATTGTTGATAGGAAACGAAAAGGATATTATCTATGATGTGAAAACGCAATTGTCCTCTAAATTTGACATGAATGATATTGGTGATGCAAATTTCATTTTGGTCATGGAAATTAAAAGAGATCAGGAAAATAGGAAACTATGGTTAAATAAGAGGAAATATGTCGAGACAATATTGCAAAGGTTTAATATACAAAAATGAAAATCAGTCAAGGTTCATATTCCTATAGGTGTAAAGTTATTTGTAGATTAGTGTCCAGAGACATAGGAAGAGAAAGAGGAAGAGGACATGTACCATGTTCCATATGTTAGTGTGGTTGGCAGTTTGATGTATGAAATGGTCTATACTAGACTGGACATTGTACATGCAGTGGGATTTTTGAGCGGCTGTATGTCAAAACTAGGGAAGGAACATTGAATAGAAGTAAAGAGGGTTTCCAGGTATTTGTGTGGCACTACTAATTATGGATTGTTCTACCAAGGAATACCATGATTGGATAGAGTGTTCAACATACATGGATTTGTGTATGTATATTGGGATGGAGATCTAGATCGTAGAATATCTACAAGTGGGTAGGTGTTTAATTTATTTGGAGAAGCAATCAGTTGGATGAGAAAAAGATAGGTTGTAGTATCACTCTCTACTACAAAATTCGAATACATGGAATCCACTCATGCAAGAAAGGAAGTAGTATGGTTACAAATATTATGTTCAATTATTGGGTTGGTAAAGAAAGCTATAAGGATAGATTGTGACAGTTAGAGTGCAATCTTCCTGGACAAGAACCCAACTTATCATTCAAAGACAAAGCATATTGATGTTCATTGTCACTTTGTGAGAGACATGTTTGAAGACAAGAAGGTGTTTTTGATGAAGGTGGACACTTTGGAGAATGTTGTGGATTCATTAAAAAAATCTATGAGCACTGAGAAGTTCTCTTGGTGAAGAGGATCTATGGGAATTTCTTCCCTAGATTGTTGACTATGTAATCTTGTAACCCCATGTATGCAAAGAAAACAACAAGTGGGAGAATGTTGGGTATGTGTTATATTCTTTACAAAATTGATCCCANAGGGGGGGGGGAGGGGATTTTTCAGGAAATGAAATGCACTTCCACACTAATATTAGCAAAAGAGAAGAAGGATTTAATCAAGAACGTAAATGAAACAAGAAATCACATAGTAGACCGAGATTTTACCCTAGAACCCTTAACCAGGAGAAGCCAACATTCCTTTGAGCGTTCTTCTCTCTTATTGTCTTATTCAATTAGAATAAAAAATTGCATGTCTAACCTTGGTCCACGCCTAAGACACAATCAACATCATACCTTCTTTCCTGTGCAAGAACAACCCTGTAGCCAATTTGGCTTACATATGCATGACCAACAACCTACAATTTACATATGCATTAACCTGCATAAGTGCATTCTATGATTACCCTTTACAATATTAAAACACACCTCTTTATAGGATTTACAATAGGAAAAACCTTAAATATTGGTGCCCAAAAACAGTTACAGATCCATGCATATCATTAGCTACAAATCCCGTAAATCTCAGGATTCTGTTACAGTCGACTTCCAAGTCGGGTTACCAGTCGGCCATCATTTGGTATCTAGTCGGTCTTCTCACGCTCACACTTCAACCTCTTGTTGGTTGACTTTCCATTGATCTCTTCAACTTCAAATTTGCCTGGCCGACTTCCTCGACCTTCGAATTGTTGTTGATCCACCTCGACCTTCGACCATCAGTCAGTCTACCTCAACTCGAATTTCACCACAAATAATATAACAACCCAATATTCTCCCACTTGTTTTTGTCTTTGCTGAAACAAGAGATTCCTGAACTTTCGTTCATAGACCTAGGGCAACAATGCCCATTTCCTCTCTGCACCAAGAGAACTTCACAACACTCATAGACTTGGTCAACGAGTCTAATTTGTTTTCCAACGTGTCTAATTTTTCCAATAACACCTTGTTACTTTCCACCATATCTCTCACGAAATGGTATTGTACATCAATATTCTTAGTCTTTGAATGATAAATAGGGTTTTTTTGTAGAAATATCGCGCTTTGACTGTCGCAACTCACCTTCATAGCTCTTTTCTCAAACCTGATTCCTGAACACAACCTTTGAATCCATACCACTTCTTTTCTTCCATGAGTGGCCACCATGTATTAATCTTCTGTTGTTGACAAGGCTATGACCATTTGTCTCTTACTCATCCACCTTATTGCTCCATCGAATATCTTGAAGAAATATTCTTTGGTCGACCTCTGTCGATCCAAATCTCCAGCCTATTCGATGTCGACAAATCCATGTACATCTACTTCACCACTATCAGCTACAAGTCTTCCTTGGTAGAATATAGCATAGTCCTTCATGCCACACAAATACCTAAATACTCTCTTGACAGTTGTCTAGTGCTCCTTTCCAGGTGTCGACATGTACCTTCTCAACACTCCCACTACATGGGAAATGTATGGTCGAGTGCAGACCATCACATACATTAGACTACCAACAACACTTGCATAGGGAACATGTGCCATTTCCTCTATATCTTCTTGTGTATTTGGAAAATATTCAACAACAAGCCTTGCTCCCATAGGAATCGACACCTTCACTGGTTTACAATCTTGCATGTTGAATTGTTTCAGAACTGTCTCAATACATTTCGTTTGATTCAGCCAGAGCTTTCTAGCGGCTCGATCTCTCTTAATCTCCATTCCTAGAATGAAGTTCGTTGCACCGAGATCCTTCATGTCTAACTTGGAGGATAGATTCTTCTTCACCTCTTTTATTGTGTCCATGTTGTTTCCAATCAGTAACATGTTATAAACATACAAAGCTACATATATGAAACACCCACCTTCTTTCTTTGAATATATGCAGTGATCATCTTTTCTTCTCACAAATACCAAACTAAGGATGTAAGTGTAAAACTTTTGGTACCACATCCTTGGTGATTACTTTAGACCATAAAGGGATCTTTTGATTTTGCACACCAACTCTAGCTTGCCCTTTATTACAAATCCTTCAGGTTGTTTCATGTAGATTTCTTCTTCCAGGCACCCATGTAGGAACGTTGTCTACACATCCATATGTTTTGTCTCTAGATTGAATGTTGCAGCCAGAGCCATTAGTACTCTAATGGAAGTTAGTTTTGCAACAAGGGAAAAAATCTCATTGAAGTCAACTCCCTCGACTTGGGAATAAACTTTCGCTACCATTCGATCTTTAAACTTCTCGACTTGTACTGCGACATTCATCTTCTTCTTGAACACCCAGTTGCTACTAAAGGGATTTATTCCACTAGGTAAAATGACTAAATCCATGTCTCATTCTTTTAAAATGATTCCATCTCTTTGACCATGGCATCCTTCCATAGTTTACCCTCTGCCAAGTTGACTGCCTCACTGATTGAATTGGGCTCATCGTCGATGGAAGTTAGCATGAATGTGGAATGGAATTCAGGCATACTATACCTCTCAACTGGTTTCTTTATTCTTTCTAACCTCCTTACCACCGGAGTCATTTTCTCTACCTCTTCCTCAGATTCAATCGACTTATCTAAATCATATTCTTCATACCTCAGTTCAAACTACACCGTATCAAGATTATTCTCGGTTTGAACAACTTCCTTAGGCTCGAATTTACCTTCGAATTCTATGAAGACCACATCTTGATTGTACACTATTCTCCTTGATGCATTATCCTAGAGATTATATCCTTTCATCTCTTATTTATATTCGATGAAAATACATTTGATTTCCTTCTTGTACAACTTGATCTTCTTTTCCTTGGGAACATGCACAAATGCATCACAACCAAATACTTTGAGATGTGCCACTGAAGGATTCTTACCAGACCATACCTCATTTGGAGTCATGTCGACTAGTGCCGATAAAGGAGATATATTTACTAGATATCTTGTAGTCTCAACTGCCTTCGCCCATAATTCTTGTGCAAGCCTAACACCACTGAGCATGCTCCTTTTCTTATCCATCAACGTTCTGTTCATTCTCTTGGAAAATCCATTTTTTTATGGGGTATATGGTGTTTTCTTTTGGCATGCTATGCCACATTTCTTATAGAACTGATCAAATTCATTTCCACAGAATTCACCACCATTGTCAATCCTCAACACTTTAATCCTCTTATCTATCTGGTTTTCCACAAGGGATTTAAACTTCTTAAACCTATCGAAAACCTTTTATTTATTCCTCAAGAAATACATCTATGTCTTCCTAGAAAATTAATCTATGAAGGAGACATAGTACAAGGATCCACCAAGTGAAGGCATTGTAATCAGGCAAAACAAATCACTATGCACCAGTTCTAGAATCCCATTTCCCTTGTCGCTCCAGATGGGAACCTCACCCGACTTTGTTTTCCATATATGCATTTTTCACAAAATTCAACTTCTAAACCACATTCAGGAAAACCTTCGACCATACCTTTTCTTTGCATAGCTCGAAGTCTTTTTTCTCCAATGTGTCCCATCCTATGGTGCCATAACCTGGTTGGGTCGATCTCATCATGTCTTTTTGAGTTGGTTTGAACCAACTTGGCTCTAGTCGATTCAAGTTGTGTCAACATCGAGTCGAGTCGAGTCGCATTCGAGTCAATTTCAGGAGCAACAATGTTGTTGCATCTAGTCAAGTTGACATTCCACAACAACTTGCATAGGGTACTAATCTGAACTCCTCTCATTAAAACCATCGCACCTCTAACCATATTGCACGAATCCTTATGAAACAGAGTATGCACACATGCATCACTCATCTTGCTGACAGATATCAGGTTTCTTGCCAAACCAAGAATGTGTAGCACACTAGAAGGGTTCTTTTCCTCCCATCCTGCAGTGTCAACCAAAATCTTCCTCGTCTAACAATTATGGTTGTCGATTCGTCCCCCAAGAATAAATCACCCCCATCATATCATTCATATTCACATAACCATTCTCTATGTGGTTTCATATGATAGAATGCTCCTGAGTCAATCAACCAAACTTCTTGATCCGACTATGTACTGGTCAATGCCAGGTACACATCACCTCCCTTGTCTGAGGTCATCTTTCTCTCAGTCGATTGCTTCTCATTGGATCCAAAAATGAATTTTGTTTCCTTCGACGTATAGTTATTTTTATAATTCCCAACTTTACTACATTTCTATCATCTTCGCATCGACTAAACTAGGGATTTAGATCTACCCTTCGACTTGAAATTTCTACTKGAGAATATGCCTTTATATTTGTCCATCGGTTGACCTCTCACTACTAGAGAATCCTTTGTCGATCGTTCCATGTTCCTCCTTCTCATTTCTTTTGACAACAAAGAAGTAACCACGTCCTCTAGCACTAATGTGGTTGTATTACTCCCAATAGACATGACTAAGCTATCCCGGGAGTCTGGAAAAGAACATAATATGATGATACACTTCTCCTCATCAGTGATCTTAATATCCACAAACGATAACTGGATTAACACAGTGTTAAACGCATTTAAATGCTCAGTCACCGAACTTCCATCACTCATCCTTAGAAGATACAATTTCTTTTTGAGAAACAACTTATTTACTAGAGACTTCGACTGGTATAAGATTCCCAGTTTGCCCCACAGTTTCTTGGCTGAATATTCTCCCAAGACATTCAACATCATTGAATCTACAAGACAAAGTTGAATCGTACTTATTTCTCTTCTTTCTAGTTTATCCCATTCTTCCATCGACATGCCTGTTAGCTAGGTACTTGGACAGACTGTTGTCCATTGTTCTCTATCCACAAGAAGATCTTCCATTTTAAGATTCCAAAGCTCAAAATTCTGGCCATTGAATTTTTCTATCTCTATTCTGGAACTGCTCACCATTCTTTACCATGATCTTTAACATAATTTATGACTTATGACTCTTACTGTACCTAGGGTTTGGTTCTCAGATTCAAGATTGGAAAATAAAGATCTGATATACTCGCCAAAGAATAACATTGCTCTGAGCACTCACTCATCAAGGAAAACCTAAGCTCTGATACCACATGTCAAGAAATGAAAGACCCTTCCACACTAATCCTAGCAGAAGACAAGAACAAATTAATCAAGAACATAAATGAAACAAACAATCACACAGTACATCGATATTTTACCCTGGAACCCTTAATCGGGAGAAACCAACATTCCTTTGAGCATTCTTCTCTCTTGTTTTCTTATTCAATTAGAATAAAAGGTTATGTGTATAACCTTGGTCCACACCTAAGACAAAATCAACATCATAGCTTCTTTCCCGTGCAAGAACAACCATGTAGCCAATTCGTCTTACATATGCATGACCAAAAACCTACAATTTACACATATTTTAACCTAGATAAGTGCATTCTATGATTATCCTTTACAGTATTACAACACACCTCTTTATAGGATTCACAACAAGAAAAACCCTAAATATTGGCACCCAAAAACAGTTACAGATCCATGCATATCATTGGCTACAAATCCCAAAAATCTCGAGATTTTGTTATAGTCAACTTCCAAGTCAGGTTACCAGTCGACTACTAGTTGGCCTTCATTCAATCTCTATTCATTCGTATCACACCCACACTTCGACCTCTTTTTGTTTGACTTGTCGTCAATCTCTTCGACTTCGACTTTTATCGGTCGACTTCCTCGACCTTTGAATTGTTTTCGATCCACCTCGACCTTCGATTGTCATTCTATCTACCTTGACTTTAATTTCACTGCAAAGAACATAACAACCCAACAAATTTAAAGGGGTTCGAGGGCGAATCCCCTGAAAAAAAATTGGCAGTTTTTTACATCCATTTTTGGTGGTTTTTTGCATCCATTTTTGGTGGTTTTTCGACACATGGTTTTTGTCGATGGTTTTCTAATTCTGGTTAAGTAATTAGGGTTGTTGACTAATCTAGGTCAATGGATTAGGGATTTTGGATGTCGTGGGATCCTATATATATTGTGTTGTAAACAATGAAGAGGGATTATGAATAAACAATATTAGAGGTGTGGCTCTAAACAGGCTATTGGTTTTCCCGGTTTGGGTTTCGAGGTTAAAAATCTTCGTGTAATGTGTGTGTGCCATTGTATCTTTTTTATTTTTATTGAGAATCTATTTGCAGTAATTAATTAATTGTACAAGGTTAAAATCTATAACATGGGTGAGATGTTTCACTTCTGTAACATTAACGTTGGTTCAAAAATATTGTTTAATATAAACAAAAATAAATATAATTTCAGATCACAAAAAATAAACATAATATTAGTTCACATTTAAATTAAAAAATGTATATTAAATTGGGGAAACATAAATAAAATTGTGGAATAGATCAATATTAAATCATGTAGCCCAATATTAAATAGGTTGTAACCTACTTTATTCAGAAAAAGAAAACAGTAAAAACCAACCCAAACTCAGAAAGTGAACTAGTTAAGTAAATTTTTTTTTGGTAACCATATCATAATGTATCTTAGATTAAGAATCTTGTCAAAAACTAGACAAAAACAATTAGTCATTGAGATTCTTCTCCAAATCCTATTCTTTGTATCTGTTGTAGATTTTCTAATGCCTAAAATCAGCAAACTGAAATTCTATCAAACACTTAGCAAACTAGAGATAACTGTCTTCATCAACTTCATAAACGCAAACCACATTCATAAATTTCCATAAGCATAAATACACATTGTTAAGCAAAATATGCAATGGAAAAACACAATGGACAACAACCCAATAACACTTAGAAATTTAGGCAAATGCCATGGAAAACCCCAATATGGGGAAACCCAACGAGAGAGAGAGAGAGAGAGAGAGAGAGAGAGAGAGAGAGAGAGAGAGAGAGATCTTATTATTATTCTTCAGGAAAGTACATATCAATAGTAAAATAACATTTCCAACCAAGGAAAATACCTCACAACACCAAATCTGTCCCACAAAAATCTACCTCATTTTCCATGCCAAAACTGTATCGTTGTCTGGCCTCTTTCGTACCTCATTTTTTCTGCCCACAATCACCTGTAAAAATATGGATTCTGCCTCAAAAATCGTGCCAAAAATTGCCTCGATTTCTGTTCCCAAATCTGTAAGACTGTACGGATTGTACATAATCGTATAGACTGTACAGATCCATACCGTACGGCCTCCCACAGCAAAAAAATATTTCGGCCAAAAACTCACAGAATTTTTTTCTCGGGAAACGTTCCCTCTTTGTTGCTCACTTTCCTCTCTCAAGCATTCTCAGAAAACATCTCTAAATCTCCTCCCGATGTGCTCTCAACATCCTCTCAATTTCTTCACAACATCCTCCCAATGTACTCTCGACATGTCTTGCACACTACCCAATGCATTCTTTTATAATCTGAAAATGACATTTTCCCCCCAAAAGTGTCTTTTCACTTTCCCAACCCTAGATCCAAAGGCCAAGATTAAATCTTGCCTTTTTCAAGATCAAGGGTCATGATCCATTCCCTCCAAAATGAATCACTTGAAATATTAAAGCGATTTCACTTTATTACATAAGTGCTTTATGAAAATAAAGTCACTTTAAAAATAGAAGGTACACTTTATTAAAAAATCACTTTACTAAAAGAACCAATTAAAACAACTTTATAAAAACTATTACAAATTTAAGTGCATGGTAGTGTAAATATTAAGGTAACATCCACATACAAGACAAAACATGCGGAGTAACTCTTGAGCTAAAAATCTAACACTCCCTCTTAGCGATGGAGGTACTTCTGGTGTCACCACCAGAATCTGTCTCCATCTCATCAACTACCATAGCTACTCCCTCTGTACTAGAAGTCTTTGCTCCCTCTGAACATGAAGCCACTACTCCCACTGCACTGGAAGCCTCTGCTACTACCTCTATTGTACCACAAACTAAAGACATTCTCCTAGGAGAATGCACACTCTCCTGAGCATCCAATTGTGTCGACTCATACCTTCTAAGTCCCTTGAGAGTCTCGGAAGAAGACTGAGTGCCAAGTATCAACTCTCTCTCCTGTGCTACCTGTCACTCTCTGACACAGAATCTGAGTCCATAAATCCACTAGACCCCAACACAGGTCTACCCAACAACCTGTACATGCCCTCATACTTGACACCAAGCATTACTGTTGTGTCAGCAATTGCTCCCACAAGATACAAAAACACATGTCCACTGTTGAAAACAAATCCAAATCCACTCTCATCCAAATTTGACGCTGAGAGCAAATTAACTATCAACTCTGGAACATATAACACCTCGCCAACCTCCATAAGACCTCCTGACTCTAGTTGAATTCTCATCCTTCCAACCCCCTTTACTGCAAGTTGTGGGACGACTCCATAATTCACACTATAGTCTGAGTCTATCTCTGTAAGATCGAGGAAAAATGACCTCAACCCAGTCATATGCCTTTTTGGGAAAATACAATAGAAAATCACTTGTTGTTCCAAGTGCTAAATGTTGCCCACTGAACTTCAGAGCACAAACTTTGATACCATGTAGATTTTCTAATGACTAAAATCAACAAACTGAAATTTTGTCAAATACTTAGCAAAATAGAGATAATTGTCTTCATAAACTTCATAAATGAAAACCACATTCATAAATTTCCATAAGCAGAAATACACACTGCTAAGAAAAGTATGTAGCGGAAAAACACAGTGGACAGTAACCCAATAACACTTAGAAATTTAGGCAAATGCCAGGGAAAACCCCAATATGGGGAAACCCAATAAGAGA
>JASDQU010033222.1:0-22043 GCA_032191745.1 Picea mariana | reverse complement strand
TTTCTTCTTCCGTGCTTTATGTTCTATGTATTCTTTCCATTCTATGCGCCACGCCTCTTTTGTGTGCTTCAGATCTGAGACACAACATGCTTCTACCCGCATGAATCACACTCAACTGCCGCACCCATATCATCTATGTTCTGTGTTTTTTTACTCTATGTGCACCTTCTTCATACTTCATGTCATGCCTCTTCACTGCATCACAGTTCTTCCTATAGGTCATTCAATTCCTCTCATACTCTCGACTGTATGGATACCCAACTAGATCTGTTCACTTGTTTGTTCTGCATGTATTTCTCACATCGAGTCATCTACTTGATCATCATATGAACTCTTCATCTTCTCTAGCCATTATGTTCCCTGTGAGTTGATCATCAATGGCCATTATGATGAGATTCATTAGCTTCTCTAGCAGTCGAGACTCTTCGTCTTCTATGTCTGTTACAACCAGTCAATTATGGTTGCTTTGGCTTCTCATCCCCTTCCTTCACATGACCACCGACGGTGACCAAGCGCTTATTCAAAAGGCACTTCCTGATTTCTTTCTAGTGAGCGTTGGCTCCATTTCATGATATGATATTGGGCTATGATATTCATGTTACCAAGAAATTGCGGGAGCATCCTAAGTTGGTTTAGACCAAACTTCTTTTCGCCCCGCAATTCACCATGAGCCTCCACGCGTCCTTTCTCCAAAAACCATGGTTTCCATTGCGACCCGCTTATGAAAAATTAAGGCCCGAGCATGTTATGGCCCCGCAATGGAGCACGATCATTGATCTCATGATCTTAACAATGCTCTTAAATGGATGGTTCAGATATGTCCTCTCAAGTCCACGGACCAGATCTCTCCTTCCTCCATCAACGACTGAGGTTTCCTTCGTGATCCAGGCTACGAGAGTTTCAAATCTCAAACCCTATTGATGTTGACTGGATATCTTCTAGAATGGAAGATCTGATGAAATATGTACTCTTCAATCGATGGATCTTCCTTCTTTCCTTTTTCCACACGTGATCCTTAGTCTCAACGGTCAGATGACATGTGTACTTGTTGACGTGGTTTCCCATATGCCCTTTATTGATGTGGTCTGCCACATTTCCTTGAGGATGAGATTTTCCGACATAGATCTCCCTGATCTAATGGTCATTGTCTGATCTCCATATCCGACGGTTGACGAAAATTCGCATTCCGAGAATTTCAAACCTAAAACCTTCATTTCTTCCATACGACAATCTCCCGGAGTTGATGATCTACAAACACCTGTTTCCCTAATTCTACGATTAGGATCTCCTCTGTGAATCTGGCCTTTGGGACTTTTAATTCTCAAACTTTGCTTGCTCCCGGAGAATTTCACCCAAAGTCCATGATCCAACAACGTGTGTCCCTCTCGGATCAATGGTTCTTGTTCACTTTGGGACTTCGACACTTTGGCCTTCAAGATTTCGTTGTGTCAGATCAACGGTCCACCCTCTCCCTTTGATCGACAATTGTGATCAAATCATGACTTCGCGTGTCGGGTGTTTGAACATGAGCCAACCCTGACTCTTCCAACTCCCGATATCCAAAATACTCTAGATCAATGGCCCACAGCCCTCTCTAATCCAACAACCCATATCTTATCAGGACTTTGCATTTCGCGGAGTTGGAGGACTACTCACCCTTGAATTTTCCAGTTCGCGAGTTAGCGAAATGTTGATATCTCGCCACGTGTCCTCTGGATCCAACAGTTCAGATATCATTGTGATTTCTCATTTCATGGAGTTGGAGGATGGCTCTCGTCCATTATCCTCTTCATAGTTATACTGGATCCGACAGTTGTTGGTCCTCGATGCTCAGATCCAACATATAAGATTTGTACTTCTCCTCTCTGCTTCCTCTAGTCACTGGACTCTGATCTAATAGACATCGAGTATTCAGGATTGGTGATCCAACAACCACTGTCACTCCTCCTCCTGAGATTTGGATTTCTCAAATCTCTAAGTGTCAAAGGCCATGACCTCTGATCCTTCTGTGAGCCTTGATGTATGGGATCTTGTCTGTGCATCTCAGAACCCTATCTTTCCTGAGCTTTGATCTTTGCATATTGTTTGCTTCTTTACTGAGCTTTGATCTATGTTCCTGTTTTTTCATCAATGAACTCTCTAATCTTGTCATCAATGACACGAACACACTGCATGTAAACATGCAAACAATCTCCCCCTTTGGCATTGATGGCAACCCTAAAAGGCTGCGCTATTCTCCAACTATAGCATCCAAGCCACACCTTTTCTCCCCCTTTGACATCAATTTTAAAGAAAACATGCTCCCCCTGAGTTGTTGTAGTACTTGTCGGAGGTATCAAATATTCAACCAATACATACTCCCCCTGATAGGATGGACCCTCTTAGGTTGATAATGGGGTTATGCCCAACTTCTGACGTAGATACTCGAACTTAGCTTTTTCAAGCGGTTTAGTGAAGATATCAACAATCTGATCTTTGGATGGAATATAATGCAAAGAAAGAACAGTGTTTCTTACATTTTCCCTCAAGAAGTGATACTTCATGGGTATATGCTTGGTCTTGGAGTGATATACAGGATTCTTTGACACACTAATTGCACTAGTATTATCACAATGAATTGGGATTGGTGCAGTATATTTTACCTCCAGGTCTGCAAGTGTCTGAATCATCCATAATACTTAGTTACAACAAGTGGCAGTTGTAATGTACTCAGCTTCTGTAGTAGATAAGGAAATGGATCCTTGCTTCTTGCTCAGCCATGATACAAGGGAATCTCCTAAGAAGAATGCACCTCCACTCATGCCTTTCCTTTCATCCATGCAATTAGCCCAATCAACATCTGAATAGATTGATAGTTGAAAATTCAGATTCCTAGGATACCATAGGCCATAGTCCATTGTTCCTTTCAATTATATGAATATTCCTTTGACAACTAATAAATGACTCTGTTTAGGTTGAGCCTGATACCTTCCTACCATTCCAACAACATGCATTATGTCTAGATGAGATGTTGTGATGTACAATAGGCTACCTATCATAGACCTATATGAACTCTGATCAACATCAGGTNGTGCTCATAGGTGTGGAATCTTCCATTTGAAACCTTTTCAACATTTCTCTTAGATATTTCTCCTGAGAAATAAATAATCCTTCATACCTCTGAGTAATTTGCATACCAAGAAAAAATGGCAGTTCTCCTATCATAGACATTTCAAATTCAGACTGCATGGTAGAAGAAAACCATTGTACCAATGAAGCATTATTTCTTCTGAAGATGATGTCATCTACATAGACCAACACAATGAGCAGATCATTACCCTCTGTTTTGATATATATATATTGTTGTCAATTGTTCCTCTCTTGAACCCTTTGTCTTGAAGATACTTATCCAATCTGTAATACCAGGCATGAGGATGTTGTTTCAACCCATATAAGGCTTTCTTCAGCTTACAGACAAAGTCAGGGTTATCTGACAATTGGAGACCCTATGGTTGTTCCATATAGACTTCTTCTTTTAGATATCCATTTAGAAAAGTTGACTTGACATCCATTTGATAGACTTTAAAATGTTTATGACAAGCATAGGCAAGAAACATTCTAATAGCTTCTAATCTTGCTATAGGCACAAGTGTTTCATCAAAATTCAGTCCTTCTATTTGAGCATATCCTTTGCAGACCAATCTAGCCTTATTTATTACAATATTTCCTTTCTCATTCATATTATTTTTGTAGATCCATTTTGATCCTATTACATTTTTATTCTCTAGCCTATGAATGAGTTCCCAAGTGTCATTCTTTTCAATTTGGTCCAATTCCTCATTCATTGATTTTACCCATTTTACGTCTTTATTGGATTCATTAAAGTTCTTGGGTTCCACCATGGATATGAAGGCCATATGTTATTTCTCGGTGTCTTTGATTATACTTCTCTTGGTTTGTACACCTTTTTCCTTCTCACCAATTATCTAACTTTTAGGAGGATTCTTTTGAGTAATTCTGGAGGAAGAATTTGATGTTGATTGTTGCCCTGACTCTTCTTGTCTGGGTGTCTCTTCTCCATCTGATTCTTGGACCTATTCATCTTCAGTTCAAGCTATGTCCTCTGTAGTAGACTCAATATTGCTCACCTCTCTTACTAGGAATCCTTCATCAACCTTTAAATCAATGCAATCAACTAATTTATACAAAATTTTATTAAAGCATCTATATCCTTTACTATTGGTATCATATCCTAGGAAGATGCCTTCATCAACCCTGTCATCATACTTGCCAAGGTTTTAATTATTATTCTTTATGTAGGACTTACTCCCAAAGACTTTGAAGTGTTTGATTGAAGCAGGTCTTCCATACCACAATTCATAAGGTGTCTTGTCACTATGTGGTCTTAGGTGGGCTTTGTTACGAATATGGACTGTTGTGTGTATTTATTCTACCAATAGGTTTGACCAATGTTTTTCTCATTCATCATTGACCTGGCCATTTGTTGAACTGTTTTATTTTTCCTCTCAACTACTCCATTTTGTTATGAAGTTCCTGGGATTGTGTATTCTCTCTTGATCCCATGTTTATCATAGAATTCCTTGAAATGACATGACATAAATTCTCCTCCTTTGTCTGACCTTACTACCTTTAACCTCTTTCCTGTTTGATTCTCAGTTAAAGCCTCAAATATTTTAAATTTCTCAAATGTTTCGGCTTTTTCTTTGAGAAAAGAAACCCAAGTAAGTCTGGAGTAATCATCAATGATCATCATAAAGTAGTTTTCCTTCCCTGTGCCTTCCTGTCTTGATGGTCCACATAAATCCATATGAACTAATTGGAGTGGTTTCTTTGTTGAAGTAGAGCTCTTGGATTTGAACTGTGTCCTAGTTAGCTTTCCTACTTGGCAGGGTTTACACATAGATTCTTGTGGCTTTGATATTCTTGGAAGATATTTTAGTGCCTCAAGATTTTTGAGCTTGATTAAGTGGTCAAAGTTTATATGTCAAAGTCTCCTATGCCATAACCAACTTTCATCATGTTTGCTTAGATGACATTCTTCTTTATCTTCTTTCAGCACATATACATTATATTTTGTCCTTATGCCTTTAGCCACCACTTGTCTTGAGTTTACAGACTTTATCTTACAATCCTTGGAAGTGAACACCACTTCACATCCTCTGTCACACATTTGACTTACACTGAGAAAATTGTGTTTCCACCCATCTACAAGCAAAACATCCTGGGATTTTCCTTTACCATTACTCAAAATTGTCATCCCTTTACCCTTGATTTTACCTGGTTCATCATTTCCAAAGGTTACATTTCTTGTTTTTTTTTTACTTATAGACAGAAACTTATCCTTGTCTCCAGTCATGTTCTTGGAACATCTACTATCTATATACCAGGGGTGTGTTTTTTTTTTTTGAGTTGAAAGTACTAGGCCACATTTTTTACTATCTTTCTTTTTCCATGTGCTGCATTTCTAGCTAAAGGATTTATTCTTGGATCTGCCTTGTACTTTGTCAGATGGAAGTTTGCAACTTTGTGGCCGAAGTTATGATAGTTATAACATTCAAGCTCATTGTTCATTAGTTCAAATTGATTGGTTCTACGTTGTCTATTCATTGGATTCTTAGTTCTATGTTGTAAATATTGTCTATTTCTTGACCCCCTCAGTTGCATGTCTCTAAACTTAATTTGACAGTTTACAATCTTATGACCAAAATTAGAACAATAAAAACAGTAGCCATGAAAGCAATTTTGGTACCTAAAGGATGGCCTTCTTCTGGCATTTGTTGCTCCATATTCTGATCTCTTTGTTTTTTATCAGGGATGATCTTGTCTTTATTAGCTTTAGGTGACAGAGTACTCTCATGGTCTGATTGTCTGTTGACTTGGAACTTTATCATCTTTACTGGATCTTTGCTTTCTGATTGTTTATTGCTTGAACCATTTACATAACCTAAACCAGTCTTCAACAACAGAGATCTTTGTTTTCTCAGAATGTCATTTAGTTTTGTTGTGGCTTTAATGCTTGGAAGGTTTTGAAGATACAATGTTTTGAAGATACAATTTCATCAGGCTCAAAATCCTCATTCTTATCAGCTTTAAATGATGCTTCTCTAGAAGTGGATTTATCTTTACCTATCATCACTTCATATGCAGTCAACGTTCCTAGAAGTTGATCAAAAGGCGGAGTTTTATATCATTAAGTTCTTCTATAGCAGAGAACTTTGGGTTGAACCTATCTGGAAAAGATCTTAAAATATTATGGACTAAAACTACGTATTCAAACTTCTCACAAAGACTCTTCATGGCATTCACTAGTTCTTCAACTCTCAAAAAGTACTTCCCAATAGTTTCATCCTCTTTCATCTTTAGTTGTTCAAACTGTAATCTGTAGGTTCGAATCTTGGAATCATTTACCTTCTCATTACCTTCATAACTACTAATGAGTTTGTCCCACATTTCTTTGGCAGTTTCTAAGTGCATAACTTTTACAAATTTTGCTTCTGCCAACCCACTCAGAATAGCATTCATAGCCTTAGCATTGAAGATGAATTCCATCTTTCCATACTTATTAGCTAGTACAACTGGCTTTACATAATTAGTCTCTACTACATCTCAGACATCTGCACCTAAATCCATTATGTATGTTCTCATCCTAACTTTCCATAAGGCAAATTTTGTTCCATTTAACATAGGGGCCTTATTAGTTGAATTTCATTCATGGCTTGACATGTTTAAGCTTACTGATCTACCTTTAAATAAAAGAAACCGACTCTGATACCAATTGTTGGACAACTGAGAGGGGGGGCATGAATCAGTTGTTACTATGCTTAAACAATTATTCTTATTTTAAACTCTTTACAAAGCACTCAATGACAATCACAATAATGCAGGGAGGTAAGCAAATAGAATAATCAACATCAATCACACACATGAAATATATAGAGACAGATATTTCATGAGGAAACCCATAAAGGGAAAAACCTCTTCTTCTTGATATGATAAGTAATCTTTATTTTATGTACATTATCATTCTTGGGAGAACCAACTCATTGTGAGGCTACCACCTCTATTTTGCAAGCTCCAACTTGCTGAGAGCACCAACTCTCTGGTTTCTCTAGCACCCACTAGAAGGAAGCACCAACTCTCTAAGTGTTCCAGCACCAACTAGATGGAAGCACCAACTTCCAGTCACACAGGCACCAACCTTTATAACAGAGAACAATAGTTCTCCCTTCCACCACCTTGCCACCCTAGCTTTTATGGCTGCAACCAAATGGAAGCTACAACTCCCTGTGTTCAAGCACCCACTTGAAACTCTGAGGACCACAATCCTTCCTAGCACCTCCCTACCACTCTAAAATATAAATATTTTCTTTCTTGAATTCATCACAGTGATACAACATTTATCTATGGCTTACTAGTCTCATCATTGTTCTACTACACTGCTCTGCTATGCCTGCATTAGTGTCTCTCTCCTCGCGTCTACTGCACTTTTTGTTCGTCTCTTAGATATGAATTTATGTTCCTTTCTTATTCTGCACTTTATGCTCCGTGTCTTCTTTCCATTCTATGCACCACGCCTCTTATGTGTGCTTTAGCTCCTGCACACAACATGCTTCTACCCGCATGAATCACACTCAACTGCCACACCCATCTCATCTCTATTCTAAGTTTTTATACTCTTTGTGCACCTTCTGCATACTTCATGTCGTGCCTCTTCACTACGTCACAGTTCTCCCTATAGGTCATTCACTTCCTATCATGCTCTCGACTACATGGATACCCAACTAGATCCATTCACTTCTCTATTCTGCATTTATTTCTCACATCGAGTCATCTACTTGATCATCATACGAACTCTTCATCTTATATGGCCGTTATGTTCCCTGTGAGTTCATCATCAGTGGTCGTTATGCTGAGATTCCTTAGTTTCTGTGGCAGTCTAGACTCTTTGTCTTCTTTGTCAGTTATAACCAATCAATTATGGATGCTTTGGTTTCTCAGCCCCTTCCTTCGTGTGACCACCGGCGGTGACCAAACACTTATTCAAAAGGTGCTTCCTGATTTTTGTCTAGTGAGCGCTAGCTCCATTTCACGATATGATCTTGGGCTATGAGATTCATGTGACCAAGCGATTGTGGGCATGTCCTAAGGTGCTTTATACCAAACTGTTTTTCACCCAACAATTCACCATGAGCCTCCACGCGTCCTTTCTCCAAAAACCGTGGTTTCCATTGCGGCTCGCTTACGAAAAATTAAGGCCCGAGCATGTTTTGGCCCCACAATGGAGCATGACTATCGATCTCACGATATTGACGGTGCTCTTGAATGGATGGTTCAGATCTGTCCTCTCAAGTCCATAGACTAGATCTCTCCTTCCTCCATCAATGGATGAGGTTTCCTTCGTGATCCAGGCCTTGGGAGTTTCAAGTCTCAAACCCTGTTGATGTTGACTGGATATCTTCTGGAATGGAAGATATACTAACATCTGTCCTCTTCAATCAATGGATCTGCCTTCTTTCCTTTGTCCAAGAATGATCCTTATTCTCAACGGTCATATGACATGTGTACTTGATGACGTGGTTTCCCATATGCCCTTTTTTGACGTGGTCTGCCACATTTCCTTGAGGATGAGATTTGTTGACGTAGATCTCCCAGATCTAACGGTGATTGTTTAATCTCTAGATATGAAGGTTGAAGGAACTTCGTATTCCGGGAATTTCAAACCTCAAACCTTCATTTCTTCCGTACGACAATCTCCCGGAGTTGATGATGTGCAGACACCTGTCTCCCTGATTCTACGATCAGGATCTCCTCTACAAATCTAGACTTCGGGACTTTCAATTCTCAAACTTTGCTTGCTCCCAAAGCATTTCACCTGGATTCCATGATCCAACGAAACGTGTCCCTATCGAATCAATGGTCCTCGTTCACTTCAGGACTTCAGACTTTGGGACTTCGTTGTGCCAGATCAATGGTCCACGCTCTCGCTTTGATCAACGACTGTGATCAAATCGTGAATTCGTGTGTCAGGTGTTTGAACATGAGCCAACCCTGACTCTTCCCACTCCTGATATCTAAAATACTCTAGATCAATGGCCCACATCCTTCTGTGATCCAACGGTCCAGATATTATTGGAACTTCGCATTTCGAGGAGTTGGAGGACTACTCACCTTTGAATTTTCCATTTCGCGAGTCACTGAAATGTTGATCTCTTGCCACGTGTCCTCTGAATCCAACGGTTCATATTTCATTGTGATTTCTCATTTTGTGGAGTTGGAGGATGGCTCTCATCCATTATCCTCTTCACAGTTATACCGGATCTGACGGTTGTTGGTCCTCAATGCTCAGATCCAATAGATCAGATCTATAGTTCTCCTCTGTGCTTGCTCTGGTCACTGGACTCTGATCTAACAGACATCGAGTATTCGAGATTGGTGATCCAATGGCTATTGTCGCTCCTCCTCCTGAGATTTGGTTGTTGGTCCTTGACCAAGTTTTGTGGAACACTTGGTCATATTTGACTATTTTTTGACATCGACACCCTGTCAAAGATGGAGCACCAGGCAAAGTAGAGATCACTGGATCTCAGCCCACTTTTGGGGCCCTTTTAGGTTTTTGGGTTAATGTAATGGGAAAGGGATGTCGACCCATGGATTTACCCATGTTTAGGCCTATGTTGTAAAGTATAAATAAGTAGTTAGGCAATGTAAGAAGAGATGATGGCTTAGTGCTAGTAATTAGATGCGTATGATCGAACGTAAATGCTCTGTGCATGATTCTAAGAGGCTTGTAGAGCTGAGTGCAAGTGTTGTAAGTGCTGACTGCACAGATTGTAAGAAGGTTTTGTGCTAGATCTACTTGGGGAAGGAGGATCTGGCAAGGTTCATACAGATCTCCTGTCCTATGCAGAGTACAAGTTAAGATCTGTGTTCTAATCAGATTGACCAAAGCTAATAAATAAGAAGAAGACTTTGTGGACATAGCCCCAGGGTGGGGGTGAACCACGTAAACTTGTGTGTCATGCTTTGTGTTGTTTCTTCCTTGTGTTTTCACTATCTTGCTAAGTGCTATGCATGATTAGATATATTTGCTTATGTTGTGTGATTCACTAGATGTATATGAATAGTATATCTGATGTGTATGAGGATTCTTAGTGCTGATCTAAAGGATCTAATATGTTTTGTTGTTGCTAAGCACTAAAATATATTATATCTGATCAAGTACTGTGATGTTTTGTCTTATCTACGAAGTACAATAAGGGTGAATAGTGATGAATGAACGATGCTAAGTGTTCTGTAAAGGATATAATCACAGATCTGTGTCCCAGCTAAGGTTGCAGACACCTGAGTCTTGCAACCACCCCTGTCTCTACCTCGGGTGAGACTTCATCTGCTTTGTAGGTGTTGCCAAAAGGGTCAGTAGTTATGGATTTGTTGGTGTTCTCTTGATCGTTGAACCCTGGGTCTTCCCCTATGCCAACAAATGGTTTCATTGCCAGGACATGAAACTGTGATTGCTGGGAACTGAGGAAGAAGAAACTTTGTGCAAAAGAAATATCTGTGCGTCGATATGTTGCCCTAGTGCGCATCTTTTTACTTGACCTGTGAAGCTTTGTGCTAGGAATAAGGTCAAATATGAAGAAAGGAAGATCAGATTTGAAGAAAAGAAATGATATCTGAACACTCTGTGCTCTAAGAAAAGTAAAAGTGGGAATTTCTGAAAGAAAGAAGTCAGATCTGCAGAAAAGAGCTAAGATCTGTAAGCTCTGTGCTCTAATAAAGGTAAGAATAGTCAAAAGTTTTTAGATCTGAAAGCTTTGTGCTCTGTAGAAGTAAGATAAGTGATTTTTTTTTGTTTCTAAAGCGTGGATCTAGGTATGCTTGATAGATTCTGTCCTAGCTTCAAAACTAGGGCATTAATAGATGAAAGAAAGTTTGATATGAATCGATTTGATAAGTATAATGATAGATATTTTATAACTATGCATAGAAAGAATGTCTGGACTAACAAGTGGATGCAAGATCCTAGAAAGAGTTTTGTGCAGGCTAGCTACCATGATTCTGGTGCACAGTACAGAAGAAGTTGGGAAACATTTAAATGAAAAAGAGGGTTAACCCTCTGTTACAGTTGCAGAAGACCAGGACATCTTGCTAAGGAATGCCCTGGTGGAATACCTAGTTGTCTCTGTTGCAAAGATTTGGACCATGAAGTGTTGGATTGCCCTAGAATGATTGCTAAGCTTGAAAGAATGAATCTGAATGAAGAAAACCCTAAGGCAGATTCAGAAATAGTAGAAACTCAGAAGGAATTAGAAAAGATATTTCTACAGATTAAAGACACCTTGAATGATCACCGACATGTTAGGATATCAGATATCTTCAAAGAAAAGGACCAAGTCAAAGAAAGAATAAGGGACTTCGACATCGACTGTATTCTTGATGAAGAAATAGAAGTGAACATTATGCTAGAAAGAACTTGGGAAGCTATAGGAAATCCTGCCATGATCCCTTCCCTAGGAGGAACAAGTTTATTCAGAGGAAAGCTAGTAAACCTATGTGGAAGGCTCGCCCGGATACCTATGACTTTCAATGGAACTTCGACAGAGGAATACTTTGAGATTATTAAATTTGTTGAAGACGGTGCCCTGTTTACCATGCTCATAGGAAAACCTTGGATTGATAGAGAACAAGCCAGAAGAAAATAGGAAGAAGAAGTTTTGGAACAGAAGAAGCAAGAGTTAAAAGACTTTATGACCAGAAGGATCGCACACTTGATTGAAGAACAGAGGAGATCGCAGATATTTAATACTAGCAACTCCGATGTCGAGGCTAAGAGAACACTCGAGGATCCGTAGAAGATTGAGTTACCTATTTTTGATACAGAAGAAGTATTATTGAGGAACCCTAGGAAAGACTTTCACTAATGCGGAGTAACTAAGACCATAGAAGATAAGCATCGGAATGGTAAAAGAATTACTAAGACGAAGCTCACTGGAAAGAAGGCTATAAAATTAAGAAAGAAAGGGGCTAATACTGTAAGGTTACAAGAGGTTCTAGAGGATACTTCACAGATAGAAAAATTGCAGAATTGGAACTTCACCGAGATATCAGAACAATGACATAGAGTACTTCACCATGACGAAGCAATATAGTTGTTGGGGCCAACATATCTGTTCAACTTCCTCTCCGAATGGGCTGAAAAGAAATAAAGGTTCATCATCCAACCATTGAAAAGTGCCATAATGGGTCGAACAAGAGTTAATGAAGGATCATACCCGTTGCAAGCAGACTGTTGCTAAGTTTCCCTACTTAGTCCATCGCTCCATGCCTCAAGAATACTTTTTGCTAAGTGATAATCTGAGCATGAAACCTGAGATTAATTCACCCTGAGATCATTGCCTTGTTCCCATATTATTTACTGTAGTCCCTGAATTCTTTTCGCACCCGAGCTAACTGACCCAAGCTTGTATGTCAGACAAGATTAGCGCTGCTGAGAAAGAAGTTGAAGAATTTTTAATTGACTTAATGAATGAGAGAGTCATTTCGGAGCGAGGAATGTCTACAGGTGTACAAGCATCGTCCTCGGGAGCATTTCCATCTTCCCCCTCCACTGCTTGAGCAGGACCATCCCGACTACCTTCAAAAAGATGATCTAAGCTCAGAAACGACTTCTCCACTATAAAGATGATCCCAAGTATCTTTCCTAAGTATATGCCACCACTAAGTGGCACAGTGAATCGATACATTGTACCCAGAGACTTTGACTATGTTGTGGTCACTGTGTACCTCCCGAAAGGAGTGCACGCAGTTCAGGTTGACTAGGATAAGCTCACAGCGCTGAAATTTAGTGATTTTAACCTTGGAGATTGCAAGGTTTACAGTATGCTAGCCCTGCACAAGTACTTAACTATCACAAAAGGGAGGAACCCAAATATTATCCCTCAGCAATGGACCCATAACCTCGCACAGTCAACCCTCCTCAATGTAATGAAGATTTCGCATTTAGGGAGGCATCAGGAAGTGAATGCATGCATCATATTGTTGTTGTCCTTCTATCACAGAGGATACTTATGGTTGGACCATTGCATCACTGTGGATCTGATTTTGATCAATCGAATCATAGGGCTAAGCATACAGGGCCCTGACCCGCATGAGTTTTACCCTGGAAAGACTATAGATCGCGCTCTCACCCAACAAATAAAAGAGACATATGGAGATGTAGATAAGGGCACACAAGGTTACAAGGTAGCCTCCATTGAGAATGCAGCAGTGCACCTCGATTTCCAGTTGATCACAGAGAAATAAGTTCGCAAGAATAGACCCACACAGGTGACTGGATTTGTAGTTGACCTTGTAGGGAATTGTGCGGAGGGACTACAAATGAGCTGGGCAAAGTACCTTGTAAATCAGCTAGAGCTTGACTACAGACAAGAGCAAGACCAAGGGTATGAATTCCACTTTAGTTGGTTTCTCATACTCATCACTTTCATCTCTTGGGAGCTACCAAAAGGTGCCACTTTTCTAGAGATTGAACCCTTCGAACCACTGGCTGTGAAGTTTTGTACACTGTGGTACTCCGGTGACATGAACAACAAGTGGCAGTCCAATGCCATATTCCAAGCTTACTACAATCAATTGAAGAATGCAATCCAGTCTACCCCATGCCTCACACCAAACACACTTCATAGATTTAGGCCTTTGATCAAATTCAGCGCAGACCGCCACTTCACCTATATCATAGTGTGCGTTGATGAGCACAAACAATAACTCCAGTCGTACTACAAGTTGACAGAAGAAGACTTGGAGCAGATTACCAAGGAATGTTTGGCGGACCTCCTTATTCTAGCAGACCCCTCAGAGATGTTCAACATGGATATCCCTGAAGCTATGCCAGATACACCTGGACCACGTGTTGGCAGCCCAACATATTTTTAATTTTTTATATCAAATAATAGTCTATGTAGCTGCCTAATTGAGGTCGTACATTTTTTTGTTCTTGAGCGATTTTTGAAACGACAATTGTAAGTTTTTGGTTTTTCCTAGTGTTTTTGTTTTCATGCTTCGTTCATGACTGAAAGCATGAAAAAGAAGAGTTAAAACTTATGACTGTATTACCACTCTATTTGAAAAGTTTATGAAAGGCAAAATGTCTCCACAGTTTTTATTAATGAATCCGTGTTCCTTGCTATGAAGTTTATTCCCTTTGTTTTGACTCCTCGAATGTCAAGCATGATTATGGATTGTTATTTGGATCAAAAAAGAACCATTTAATTTAAAGCATTGATATATTTTTGTGTGGTTCTTGGTCATGCATTCCCTTGTCACTAGACTTTGGTTTATAAGTTTTCCTCTCCCAAATTTTAAGACCTAACCCACTCTGTTGTGCAATCATTTTTATTTTAATGCACCTGGTTGTGGCCTGTACTATGTGAAAGGTGGTAGTCCGATCACAGTGAGCCCATCATTTTGAAGCTTGGTCTTGGGTTTTGCAACACCCCTCGCATTCATTTCAAACAATGCCTATCTTTTTGTTGAGGATTTTATACTCATACGCCATAGATTGTTGATGAATTTTGGGCCTGCAGTATAGCTCTGGTCTACTCTTACAAACCCTCCATGCGTACTGTGTTTGGGTGATTGCATGTCGATTTCCCATGGCCCTGGTTGTTAGGATTGAACCCAACGGCACTCAGACCTTGCTCCTATGTGATGATGCAAGGGAGGATCTCGAGGGTCACGGCTGGCTTGTTTTCCTTGAGAAATTCCATGGCTTTAACCTGCAGACCGCTAAAGAATTCTCCCTCTCATTTGATGGATGTTGAGCCAAGGTGGGGGATATTCAACTCAAAGTCATAGAGGACTTTTTAAGCCAAGCAACAGGTCTCCCTGCGAGCAGGAAGAAGTGGTTCAAGAATGCCAAGGTCGAAGAGGTTCCATGGAGTCTTTTCTTTGCATCTCAAAAGATCAATGGCTATGACAAAGGTATGCCAGTTTCCCTACTAAAAACTCGATGGCATGGTTTGCTTGCAGTGTTGAAACAATTCGTGACGTGTGAAGGCCGTTTTGGTTTTGTCTTTCTATATCACTTGCGTTTGCTCATGAATTTCATAATGTTTCCTTTAAACATGCCTTATTACCTGTGGAGAAGCATGTATAAAATGGCTAATAGGTATAAGAAGCAACGTTTGGATTCAAGCCTTTTCCACCATGGTTTGATAAAAATTATGCTTGCACATCAATTGAAGTTGCAGAACGATGACTGGGATTCATTTTTAACCCGAAATGGTTTCGCTAACCCCAACGCTGAAGAGGTTGACAAACCTATGATTGAGGAAACCATAGTCTATCCTAGAGTGTTCCCTTCATCTATGCAGGTCTGTTTTATGGAAACCTGCAGTAAGCCTTTACCCGACCCAAGAATTGTTGAGAAGACCCATGAGCAAGATGCACAGCCTAATGCCTCTGTCAAAAATGCAAATAGACCTGTAGTCAAGTCATCTAAAGGTGATATCGATTTTGGTTTTAAAAATAAAAGAGCTGGAAGATTGATTTCAAGGAACCTGTTAAACAAATCAAACCCTCAAGTGAGCTCGATCAAGATGATCGAGATCCATGAGAGCTCAGATTCTGAGATTGATAGATTTCTTGCTGAAGAAGACCCTCCTCCTTTCCAAACAGACCTCGATTAGTCTTACAATTTTGTGGATAATCTGTCACCTTGTTTGAAGCATAGTGAAGGGTTTCCAGGTATTAAGTTTGGTAACAAATCTAAAGTCCACATTGGGTCCGTTTCGGTACACAACTGTGGGTATTCTCAATCAACTATCACACAGTCACATTGTGAAACTTGCATGTTCTGGATTGACAAGTATTACACTGATATACCTATTTTACAGTCACAGATCAAAGCCCTTACTGATTAGGTCGACCCCTTAACAAATGAAAATCGTAGGCTCAATTCTATCATTCAGAAACAAGGAAAACACATGAAAACTACAGGGAACGTCATATTAAAAAATGTCGAGACTGCAACAGTAGTAATAAATTTTGAGATCGTGTGATATGATTTGATTTTACAGTTAAAGGTAAGATTTATTTTTATCTTAAAATAGTGTTATATTTTGTTCTTTGAATAAATTATATTGTTTTGTTCATTGAATAAATTAGATTATTTTTTTCATTGAATAAATTAGATTTCGTTACTAAAATAGACTATCTACAAAATCAACAGATTCTGTAGCCAGTCTATTTTAATTCGAAATTTGGAAGATTGTGGTTAAATATATATCTAAGTTTCTTTATTTTATCTTTTCTTTTCAGGATATCTGGGAGTTTATGGTGACCAAGTGATCTGAAGCATTTTTGGGGCTTGTTATCCATATCTATGATCCATTTTTGTATAAACAGGAATAAACCTTTTTTTAGCTTTTAAAGATTTAGTATGATCTGAGGTGGTTATATTCCCCCTCTATTTTTGTAATCAATATATGATTGTATCTTATCACAGAAGATAAGGCAGTTACCTTTCTGAAGCCTTCAAAAACTCATTATTTTTTGTAATCAAACATCTTGGCCTGGGGCTGAAGGTGGACAACTTATACACGAATTTGGACAGAACATATGTTTACATTTCTGCTTTAGCTATCTGTAAATGTTGTTTTCATTTATGGTTTGTTTATCTTGATAATTCGATAATTGCTGATAGCTTTTGTCTTCACAAATTATTATGTCATCAAGATAATTTCTTTTAATATATTCCACATTTTGATGCTTCAGTTATTAAAAATTAGTGATCGCTCGTTCAATTCAAATGATAAGGTTTATCTTTAATTTTGTTGAATGATTAAAAGCAAGTTGTTACAGTTAGATTTATCTTATGTGTAATTGCTTGCAATCACAAATATCACAGTTATTATTTGCATCTTATCGTTCTGTCATTAAAATCCAACAGTCAATATACTATTTTGCATTTATCTCGAACAGTGTAAAGGTTCACTGCAGGTTTATCTCTTGGACAGGCTGGATGGACATTTCATGATCATACAAATGTTGGATGCATGTTGATTAACCCATTAATAGGTTAGTTTATTTCTTTTATCATTTGTTTGTTTTCAAAACCCTTATATGTGGTCTGGTTTTGACCGTCTACATATTCTTGTTTCACAGTATATTTTGATATTTAATCTTATAGATAAATAAAGATAAAAAACAAAAAAAATAACTTATTTTTCTTTCTTTATCTACTTTTGTCAAAAGAGTCATCTTTTCATAGATTTTCGTGAGTTCAGATTAAAACTCACAACTTGTATATCTTGCACATAAATTAGATAAACAGATCTGTATTGTAAACATTATTTCAAAATAGTTATATAGATACGTATGTACATATATACACCAAGTAGTTAATTGTTAGTTTACTCTTTTTCTTTATTTATTTCTTTTAGGACTGTTAGATTGGCCAACAGAGCCATTAAACCCGTCAGAGCGAGTCATACCAAATGGCTTGGGTTATTTAGACAACCCTGAACTAGACTCATTCTTCCAATTGACAGACGTTCATTTTTTCCCATCAACAAATGGCACTAGAAGGAGGGCCTGAACATTATTGATGGCACGTGGAGGTCACAAGCTCCTCCCCCACACACCCGCTCACCTATAGTAACAAGAATTCGTTCTAACAACAACATTGTCTCTCAAACAACAACCACATCAAATGAAAATCCACAGATTACCGTTGAACCAGTAACACCAAACCCCCCAGGGTCCGACGTACAAGAAATTGTTCATCGATCACTTCTAAGGACACATGGTGCTTTAGCCCATATCAAACAACTAGGTCGACCACTGAATCAACTGCTAGACTTTTCTGATATTAGAGAGAAACTTGAAGCCATTGGTCTTACCCTAAATCCTACAGATCCAGATCACATCTCCACTCTTGTAGTCGAAGGATATGGTATCCCACCATCAGCACTGCCTTCATCTCCCTCCTCTTTAGGAGAAGAGTCATCGGATGAAGGCAATTCTTCATCTCAGTCTTCGACACCACCCACGCCTATGGAAAATCCAAACAATCTCTCCAGACCTTGGCTCGATCAAGATGCAGTGGCCATACCTGGACCCCGGCATCCTTTTCCTAAACATCCGGAGAAATGGCTCCTTAAATTCGATCCAGGTTCCAAGCAAATCACTGAGGATCACATTAAAAAATTCATGCTATCCATTAGACTCCGAAGCGTATAAAACGAAGATGTAGTATGTAGACTTTTTCCATACACATTTGAAGTCAATGACTCTACTTGGTATTTTTTCCTTGAGAAATTCAGAGACGAAAAATCTCCCGAAATCTTAGTCATGGAACTCTCCAGTTTAAAGATGAACCCCAAGGAAAAAATAAAAGATTTTAATCAAAGGTTTCTAACATTAAAAAATTGAATCCCCACTGATTCAATGCCTGCTGAAAACTTATTGTCGTGTACTACACCAAAGTTCTGCACCAGAACATAACAATCTGGGTAAAAAGGTCTAAGAAAGAAACATTATTGAAAGCCTTCGAGGAGGCAAGCCAAATTGAGAAAGATATTCTAAGCCTAAAGGACAATATCTGTAATGAGGCAGAGATTACCCCATCTTCCAAGAAGAAAATAGAAAATCTTCCTAGACCTCCCCAAACCAAAACTCAATCAGACGGTAACGATCTGAAAAGTTTACATAAGGTCGTTCAAAAATTGTCAAATCAAGTTATAGATTTAAGGAGATCAGCTGAAGAAGCTTCTTCAAGCAAAGGGCCTTACAAACCCCCTTTTAGAAAGTATTTTCCCACAAACCATCCCAACTTAAATTTTGAAGGCCTAAATCTAGAAAGCCTACAGTATGCTATCCAGAAAATTATGGAAGCACATGATAACTTAGTTCCCCCTGAGATTTCTGAAGACCTGGTTGAACAAGAAATAGTGGAAGAGGACGAATCCTCTCCCAACATCTTTGGGAATTTTTCGGATAGTATCTTTCAAACCAATTTTGAAACGGTGCATCCTTACAATACCAGAAGCAAAACAACGAATAAATCCTCTTCTGAAATTGGAACTAATACGCCTCAAAAATAGTCTAAACAAACTGACACTATACAGAATTCAACAACTCCAAGTTTAGAATACGATTTGATTGAAGACTCAAAAAACTTAGAGCTAATATTTTTGTTTATGAATTATTGAAATTTCATTTTCTTCTGCCAAAGATGCTTTAGAATATTGCAGAAAACAACAAAAACAACAATCTGAACAGCAACAAATTTGCAGAAAACAACCCTAAAACACCTCAAAAGATCTCTACTAAAACGACACTAGAATCCTCTGATAAAAGAGACCTTTCTATAAAAAGCGTAACAAATGTAGATAAAATAATTCTAGGGGCTGCAACTAAAAACCAGCAAAGTTCTATTGTTAATACTCGCAGAAATGTCCCACCTTTTTTGTTGACTTTTGAAATTTTCAATAGGAATGTACATAATTGTATGGTAGATTTTGGTGCATCGTCAAATGTAATGCCTTGGTCTGTCTGCCAAAAAATCAATGCTGAAGTTCAACCTTCTAGTCTGAAAATTATTCAGCTTGATCGGACCAGTGTTAAGGTAATAGATGAATTAAAAAATTTCCTTATCAGATTATCGTCTAATCCTAAAGTCCACCAGATTATTGATATTATTGTCGTTCATATCCCTGAAGTATATGGCTTATTTTTAAGTAGGGATTGGTCCAAACAACCGCATGGTTACTTTGTGACAGATTGGTCTCATTTGTGGCTGCTAGAGAATGGAAAGCCTAATAGAATCAAGATCAATCGTGAGCATTACCTCAAGCTTACAGTAACTGATTTAAATGATTCTAATGAACCATTTACTACTTCTTCCAATTCACTCGAAATATAGGTGATGAACACCTTTTTCGGTAACTTCATGGCTGAAACTTCTACCATTACTGACCCGGAACAGCAGTCGGAGCTCATGAAATGCACACAGTCAACAGTTCTCCCTAAGGTGTCACATACAACTGATGAGAATCATATCTGGTCTTTTTACTTCGATGGATCCAAATCTAAAGAAGGAGCTGGTGCAGGATGTGTGCTCATTGATCCAGCATGTAACAAAACTTTGATCGCTTGCCGATTAGAATTTGAATGAACAAACAATACAGCTGAATATGAGGCACTTCTGCAAGGTCTCAGAAAGGCACTAGATTTGAGAGTTCAAAATTTAATGGTCTTTAGCGATTCAAAAATTGTGGTTAGACAGGTAAGAAATTTCATTCATTGCCTATCTCCACACCTAAAAAGTTATCAAGCTGAGTATGGAATCTAATGAACAAATTTTCTGCGTTTAACATTAATTCTATTCCAAGATTGAATAATTATGAGGCTAACTTGTTGGCTAATGTCACTTCTAAAATTTTTCCCATGAAAGGCCTTTCTCCAAACAAGTTTTTCATTGAGTTGTTGTTCAGACCATCCGTCTCGGATAACATCACTAATTGGAGAGTTTTCAATGACGATCAACAGATCATCAGTTTCCTGCACATGGAAGATACTTTCCAAGGTGTAGTTATCGATGAAGGCAGACACAATGAAGACCTCCACAAATTTACAGTAATATCGGACCCAAGATCTCCAGAATTCACATCAGATCTGGTAAATTCTATCCCAAAATCTATTGTAAGATTAGAAAATTTTTATGATTTGCATGATAAATTCAGAAAATCAGTAAATTGTAAAACAAATAGTTCTTCCTTGACCCATGAAAAAGTGAATCTAGGAACTAAATATAATCCACAATGCATCAATTTGGGAACGGGATGTTCTGAGCAAGATAAGTCAGCCTTTATTAAGTTTTTTAAGGAATTTAAGGATGTCTTTGCTTGGACATATGATGATCTAAAAACCTTTGATCCTAACATCATACAACACATTATTCCCATGAAACCCCAGACTCAAACTTTTCAATAGAAGTTGAGATAGATGCACTGAAAACTTGAACCAATGGTCAAGAATGAACTAAACAAACTATTGAATGCTAAGATAATCTTCCCGGTGAGACATACACAGTGGGTCTCTAACCTTGTCCCTATAAGGAAGAAAAGTGGCGAAATCCAACTATGTGTCGATTTCTGAAATTTAAACTGAGTGTTTGATAAAGACAATTACCATGTTCCTCCAATGGAACATATTCTCCAGCAAGTATCTGGTTCTGAAAGATTATCACTGCTATATGGTTTTTCAAGGTAAAACCAAGTCCTCATGTCTCCCCCAGACCAGCTGAAAACCACTTTCTGTACTCCATGGGGCACCTATGCTTATAGAAAGATGCCCTTTGAGCTTATAAATGCCGGTGCCACTTTCCAGAGAGAGATGGATATCGATTATCACAGTCTAATCAATCAATCTGTAGTAGTCTATCTAGATGATGTCACTGTCTTCTCAAAGAATAAAGGAGATCGTTTAACTCATCTGAGATCTGTTCTACAACAATGTTGTAAGTACGACATCTCTCTAAATCCCAAAAAATATGTCTTTGTAGTGGAACAAGACAAGCTACTTGGATTCATAGTATCCAATGAAGGGATGATCATTGACCCTGAGAGGACTCAAGTCATTTCAAAACTTCCCCCCCCCTCTTCCAAAAAGTTTATCCAATCCTTTTTAGGTCAGATAATTTTTGTTAGAAGGTTCGTCCCGCGTTTTTCGAAAATGGTTAGGCCATTACAAAACTTAATAAAAAAGGATGTGCAATACCATTGGGGACCTCTAGAAAGTCAAGATTTTGAATCAATAAAAAAATCCATAGTGGAGGCTCCATCCCTAATGAGCCCTGACATTTTGCGAGATTTCACTCTTTACACGTTTGCCTCTGATCGATCTTATGTCGCTGTACTAACCCAAAAGAATGATGAAAACAACGAAGTTCTTGTTGCCTTTATGAGCTCAGCCTTTAAGGGAGCAGAGCTTAATTATCCAGCTGTAGATCAGTAGGCTTACGCTATTTTTAAAGCAGTAAA
>JASDQU010033221.1:7014-22043 GCA_032191745.1 Picea mariana | reverse complement strand
CAATTATTGCTTAAGTGGTTTTTTTATTTTATTTTAAGCTTTATCATTTTATCTTTATAGAGATATTTTCTTAAGGATAGACAAAATTTTACCCCTAGAGAAGTTTTTGACTTGGAACTTAGATTCTGAAATGGGCGACATTTAATTAGGGAAGCTGTTTTAAAATTTCTTATTGTGTTTTCTGTCTTAGGGCCATCTAGGTTCCTTCTTTTATCATCATCAATGCGACGTTCCCTTCAGGACGCACTACGTGTTCCAACGGTGCGACTCGCCTCTTTTGTTTATTTTGCATGACGTGCCCTTCAGGACGCACCACGTGCTCCAAGGGTGCCACTCACTTCTTAACTAATTGGTAGACATCAATAACCCCTGGAGTCAACACTCTGCCAGGTGAACTTGTGGGAGACTAAGGGCTTCTAAGGAATAAGGCCCCCACCTTATAGCGCACCCCTTAGAATCATCGCAAGTGACTATCGCAGTCTGCCCTCGCGACATCATGGGTCCTCTCAAACTAGTAATCACTAACCTATAGTTTGAGACACGACGAGAGTGCTAGTAGGCTGTGGCAGGGCTGTTGTCCACACCTCTCCCTCAACCTCTCTGGTAGTCATGTGTGGCCCCTTTACTCCATACGTGAGTCTTGTTGGCAAGCTATCTTCAGCCTGCATCATCAAAAATCATGTCAGACATGTCTACATAATATCATCTAATCAATGTACTAAAATCATAGTAAAACAATCAAACCCCAATTGCACACTCCTTGACTCAATCCAGAGTCCAAGGGTTTTGTCAATGCCTCTGCACCCTCAAGGTCCAAAACCCTACACACTCAGTAAAACCGAGTCAATAGCACCTGTCTATGTCAATGCAGTAAAACATCAGGTCATCTAACATAACGCCTTATAATCAAGAACAAATGTTTTAATATCATAATAGTTTAGATCACTTGCGAGCAAGTGTCCTAAAAGAATAAGTTTTCTTAGTGCGCCAGAGCGGGATGTTACATACACCCCCTCTTGATATAAACTTTGTCCCAAAGTTTCATAGTATAAATGCTGAAATAAGTGTATCACAGTATCATAAGTCTATCTATCAAACAAAAATGGAAACTGCTGGGGCATATCATATGCGTCCTCCCAGGTCGCCGAGTGCAGACTATAACTATCCCACTGGACCTTGACCTGATCTACCATTCGACGTCGTAACTGTCGAATGCGATGATCTAATATACGGACCAGCTCAGCCGTGAGTGCTCCCTCATCCGATACCTACAAGGAACGCATGTCAATCACATGTGTAGGATCACTAATATAATGTCTCAAAACAGATACATGAAAAAAATCATGCATACGCCTCAAGGAATAAGTGACGCAGGCGCGTCCTCAAGTAGCGTCTGCTCACAAGATCTTCTCCTTCCTCGGCCCGAAGAACACTAACTGGTCCTTCTATTTCCCTATAGAGAAATCTACACCCACAACACTATTCGTGCGAACCCCTCTCTTTACTTATCGAAGGATCGAAACTCGCGGCTTCGCGAGTTCAAAGGTCGAACACTATACTCTCGGATCGCCAAGACCCAATACCTCAGTCAATGTTGACCTTATCTTACCCTGTCGGGACTTCTCCTAACGCGATTTTTCCACTCGCAATATAAAGCAACTCGGTTTTCCGACTCTCGAGTCCCGACGCGCCGAAACTCTGACGCACACGTGCGGATTGACCTTTCCACTTCCTGTCACTTCTATCGGGATTTCGGGGTTCGCGGGATCGTGAATCCTAATGTAGTGAGTTCAGGACTTCTCTATGCGAAACCCCAATGGCTCGTGCCACTCGTACTCCACTCGCCAACTCAGTTGTGGCCCACACACTTCCCTTTGACTATTGGGATATTGCGTATCACGATATCGCAATTCTTGTTGCAATAATTTGGAGCCTCGACTCACGAAACTCCAATCCATGATATGCATGTGAATCCAATGACCCTCGTGGTCCTGATCTACTACTCCGCCCCTTCTGAGCTTGGAACCTTTTGGGAATGTGATGCCATATCTCCCCTACAACTCTCCAAGATCTAATGACTCACGATGATTTGCGAATTCTCCTAGGAGAATTTCGATTGTCCGTTCTTTGCTTGATGATTCCGCGAAATGAGCTAAGCACTCCTTCGTGGAACTTATCCTTTTGCGCATAACTTACGATGCTTCTTGCCATCCTTCAAGGCAGAATTCCTCTGCACTATCCTTCGACAAACTCAAAGGTCTATCCTTCCTGAGATTTTCCCACGACTTCCAATTCTTCCTGGAAACCTCTTGCACGCACTCCTTGCGGAAAACCTTCAACCATGTCTAAATGTTGAAGTCCCTCGACTCTACGCACCCCTGCAGCAGTAGTCTTTCATCCCTTTACTCAGGTTGGCAACCCTAAGACTTTTACCCAGCCTGCGCACTCCTTCCACAGCCCTGTGCCCAACTGCACCTTTGAGCAAATGAGAACAATAGCTATCTCTATTTGAACCCCTCTGTCAACGCACTCCTTGCGGACAATTCAACTGCACTCCTTGTAGGAATTCTCTGGCTCAAATAGAGAAACAATTGGAACTCATTCCATCCCTCTCTCAGACTTCAACTCAAACATGAAATCACATACAACATATAAAAGAAAATGTATAGCAGGAAGAAAACATTCATGAGCATATCAACATCAATACACAGAGAACAACAAAAACCATGAATTTGAATCAAAGCTTTCCCTTATTAATTCAAATGTCTATACATGGGTGTTCTTCATACAGTTCTCTGCATGCTCATCCGCTTCTTCTCCATAATCTTACAAACACACAATGAGGGTGTCTATATCCCGTTTCCCTCTTGTGCTCTAAATCTATCAAATCTGGCATTAAAATTCTACCTACTTGCATTAACTATCTTAAATGTTGTCTATCTACTAAGGATGAGAGCAATCCGCTCAAGGTCCATTACAATATACAAGTGAGCTTCATTAAATTTCCACATTAATGTTTGCACAACAATATCAAGGTGTTTTCAAAAAAAATTTTGGCTTATCCAACTGTCTTCCACTTCCACGCTGGCTCGCTTGATGTGTTGGCGATGCTCCTGCATCATCAAGGCAAGGCTAGTCGACAGGCCACGAGCCCCTTTCTCTTCACAATATCGAAAGGTCCCATGAACCTATCTGAGAGTTTAGCTCCCTTCCCAAACTTGATTGAACTCTTGTGCGGTTTAACCCACAAGAAGACTCGATCACCAACCTTATAACTATGGTCGACACGGTGCGCATCGGCATAACTCTTCTATCAATCCTGCGCTTCTTTAATCCTTTGTATTATGTTTTTCATTTACTCTTCCATTTCTTGGATCGCTTCTAGTCCCACCAGAACCCTATCCTCAAGTCGATCCCAATTCAAGGGCGTCTGACAAGGTCGCCCGTAAAGAAACTGGAAAGGCGCCATTTTAATGGTGCTCTGGTAACAGTTGCTGTAAGCGAACTCTACTAGAGGCAAGAATTCTTCCCAATGCTTTTGTTGGTCCATTATGTACATGCACAACATGTCCTCTAAGGTTTGGTTCATTCGTTCAGTCTGTCCGTCGGTCTCTGGGTGATATGCAGTACTAAAGTTAAGTTGGGTTCCCATGGCCTCTTGGAAACTCACCCAAAATCGTCCAGTAAACAACGACCATTGATCGGATATAATCCTCTTAGGCACGCCATGCAGCCTCACAATCTCACTGATGAAAAATCTGATAATGTTAGGTGCCTGATACATCGTATGCACAGGAATAAAGTGAGCACTCTTCGTCAAAGTGTCTACTACTACGAAAATTGAGTCATGTCTCCTCGTTGTCAATGGCAATCCAACAATGAAATCCATCGAAATAACTTCACATTTCTATTTCGGAATAGCTTGCAGTTCTAGTAATCTCGCTGGGTGTCTATGTTCAGCCTTTACCTGTTGACATTCGAGGCATCTGGCCACATAGCTGACTATGTCTACCTTCATTGCCTTCCAAAAGAATAAGGGCTTAAGGTCTGCCCTCATCTTCGTGACTCACAGGTGAGCCATGTAAACTACTCTATGAGCCTCGCTTAGGATCAACATCCTCAATTCATCATTTGGCGGTACATAAATCTGACTTTTAAACCTCATTAACCCATCGCTATCAAATGAAAATCCCTCATATCATGGCACCATCATTGTGTTTTGTCTGAAAAAACCCTCGACCTTTTTCTACCAGTCATCGTCACTCTGTAAAGTTAGAATTTTTTCACGTAGATTCATCTGAAGAGGCAACACTGAAAAGATGCCTGGTCTCCGACTCAAAGCATCCACCACTCAGTTCACTATTNCCCTTTATGTAAGTAATCTCAAAGTCGTACTCGCTAAGCAATTCCGACCAACGCCATTGTCACGCGTTCAGGTCGCTTTGCGTAAAAATGTGTTGTAGTCCACAATGGTCAGTCTTTAATTAAAAATTTTGTCCAAACAGGTAGTGTCTCTAAACCTTCAAGGCATATACAATGGCTAATAACTCCAAATTGTGTGTCACATAGTTCTCCTCATGCCTTCTCAATTTCCTTAAAATGTAAGCAATTACTCATTCGTCTTGCATCAAGACTCCGCCTAAACCTTCCTTGGATGCGTCAGTGCATACCAAGAAGTCTGCATCCATGTCAGGGACCTTTAGTATCGGCGCCATCGTCAACAATTCTTTAAGCCTCCGAAATGCTTCCGCGCATTTCTCGTTCCAAACAAACTTCTTGTTTCTCTTCTGCAATTCTGTGATCATATTTCCTATCTTCAAGAATCCCTTGACAAATCGTCAATAGTATCCTACTAAACCCATAAAGCTACGCACTTCTATGACATTCGTCGGTGCAGGCCATTCCATAATAGCCTCGACCTTGGATGGATCCACGACGATACCTTCGTTGGAGATGACATGCCCTAAGTAGTGAATCCTCGATTGATAAAAAGAGCATTTGGACAACTTCCCATACAATTTGTTCTCTCGGAGACACTATAGTACCAATCATAAGTGCTCGTCATGCTCCTCCGTCGTTCGAGAGTAGATCAAAATATCATCAATGAACACTTGGATGAACTTGTCCAAGTACTCGCGGAACACCCCGTTCATCAAATCATAAATACTCCTGGGGAATTTGTCAATCCAAACGGTAAAACTGTAAACTCGTAATGTCCAAACCTCATCTTAAAGGCGCTCTTAGGGACATCATCCTCCTTGATCCGTAACTGGTGATACCCTGATCATAAATCGATCTTGAAGAACACCGTCGCACCCTTCATTTGATCGAACAAATCATCAATTCTCGACAATGGATACTGATTCTTGATCGTAGCCTTGTTCAGTTGACAGTAGTCAATGCAAATCCCCCATGATTCATCCTTCTTTTGTATGAAAATAACAGGTGCACCCCATGGTGACACACTAGGACATATCATTCCTAGGTCTAGCAACTCCTTCAGTTGCATTTTCAACTCTTGTAACTCCAGGGTCAACATCTGATAAGGCATCCTTGCTATCAGTTCAGTCCCCAGTTTTAGGTCTATGGTAAACTCCAATTCCCTCTCCGGCGGCATCCCAGGTAACTCCTCCAGAAACACGTCTGCAAACTCTCTCACCATTGAAAGGTGATAACGACCTTCTGCTACTCCCTTCTCGTTTAATGCAAGGATTGAATAAAGCTTGCATACTCTTCCGTAACTGTAAGGAAGAGACAAATCTCAGGGAAACTCCCTGGTTCTGTCCTACAATCACACAACTCTGTCCCTCGTCATCGATCAAGCTCAATCATTTTGTCTTACAGTTGAGTATCGCCTCATGCGATTCCAACCAATCCATACCAATTACGACATCATAAGATCCTAATATCGTGACGTACAAGTTGGCCCTCGTGACAAACTCTCCCAGGTTAAGGGCACAGCCCGTAACCTTTCCTCCAACCTTTTGTTTGGCTCTCGAGGCCATCTCCATGAAGCTAAACTCATCCTGTTCGACTGCCTTTACCTTAATCCTTTTTAGCGCTGCACTAGAAATGAAACTATTGGTAGCACCGAGATCTATCAAAATACTAAGGGTCTGGTCAGCGACAGTACCTGTCATCTCGAGCACAGTCGACTAGTGCTCTGCCTGGCGGTTATTCACCACTGCATGAGTCTGATGGGACTTACCCATATCTCCCACTGTAGTGGGTCCGACTGTTCCGAATTCTCTAGTCCTCTCTACAGGATAGTCATGCTGGTAGTGTGGCTCCCCACATGTCCAAAACCCCTTCTTCGGCCTAGTAGTCCTGGTACCCAAAGTAGAAGATGATGGCCCCCCGGCCTAGAACCCTGGTCTTTTCTACTAAACAGGCCTAAACTGTTGTTGTTGCAGGCGACGCTGCTACTGATGTGGTGGTCCCCAATAAGGTGTCCACTGCTGAGGTGACGGTCACCGGGTTGTAGAGAAAGTGAATCCCCTCTGGAAGCCATGATATCCTGGTGTATATCTCACTGGTGTTTGGTGCTGCGGTGTTCCAGATGAACCCTGCCCTACTGGTCTCACTGGAATCCTGGTCTGACCTCCACTGATAAGATCCTCCTCGGCTATGAAGGCCTTTTGGAGGGCATCGTTCAAGGTTTGAGGCATCAAAATTCTAACCTTTGCATGCAGACTACCATTAAGGCCGAACACAAACCTGTTAACCTTACGTTTCTCCGTGTTAAGGTGTGGAGCATACCGAAGCAGCTTCATAAAATGGGCCTTGTACTTGGGCACCGTACGACCTCCCTATCGTAAGGTGTTGAACTTATTGAGCTGATGCTCGATGAATTCCTTTGAAAGGTACCTCTCTCGGAATCGTTCCTCGAATAGTTCCCATGACATGTCTTTGACGACCATGTTCAGCTGCAGTAGGAGCATCTTCCACCATAGAAGAGCGCTCCCCTTTAGTTGAAAGACTGCCATGTGGACCTTCATGTTGGAGGTATAATCGCGAAGTGGGAAGCACATCTCCATGTTCTCCAACAATGCCTCGGCGGCTGTGCCGTCTAGGGAATCAAAGAACTCGAGAAATTTGACCTTCTCGAGTTCACGGTGAATGCTACTAGTAACATTCGTTGCGTGCGGTGGAACTTCAGCGGGCACCAGCGCTCTGACCTCATCTCTGTCTAGACGAATGATCAAGGCCTTGGACATGCACTGGAAGGATCTCATCATTCCAACTACATTGCCAACTGCTATCTTTTCCTACCCGAGAACCTGCTCGTCTCCATAGGGGTTAGACCCCGCAGGTGTGGATTCTACTGAAGGCATCGCACCTCCTCCCCTACCACTGTATCATCTGCCTCCGCGACATCCTCTAACCATGATTACCTGCACCCACATAATCAACTCTATTAGCAATAGGATAATCAAATCATGTCAGCCAAAGCAGTAGCGATCCCAAGTCACGTGTTGAACCTGCTCTAATACCATATGTAATGAACCTCCTCATTATGATGACAAACCTCTTATAACAAGTGCAATTTTTTTTTTTGAGTGTGTGTGCATGTGTACAAGGATAATAAATACATTCGAATCTATGTTGCCATACAATGATGAACCTGATGCATGCAATTCGATGACAACATAAAGATCTAAGACGCACATAAACCTCTGCAAGCAATGAACGACAATCAACCGACAAATAATAATACTGACTACCCGCCCGTCCTACCCTGCAATGGTTAGGACCTCCAAGACACATAAGCAATGCTCAAGCCCAGGCGCCCATTGATTTTAACCATTTAAGGTCTCAAGGCTGGCGACTGTTCTGAGGAACATCGAGGTGTCTACATCCTGCCCGACACAATAGACCAAGCAATAGATGTTACAACCAAGTACAACAATAATAAATGAACATCCACATCCTCCACGGAAGGCGCAAGTCAGAAAGGACTCTGACAACAACCAACCATTATTTAAGCCTCGACAATTACTACGACTCAAATTGGCATTAAAGGAAGATCAATCACTCCATATAATTTCCATTAGTCGACGAGTTACCAAGTCCAACCTTAATATAATGTACATTCAATTAAATGAAAATCCCCATTTACTAACTCATAATAACTTATTGTACTTAATTCAAGGACATTAACTTTTGTATTTTGTTGGTAACACTGAAAATTTACAATAACATTTCCATAAAATAATAACAACCTTACATCTTATATCATGCTAACCTTGCGATAAATTTCAATTACAATGCATCTTATATGTTATCAAATAACAATAAAACCACAATACCCTTTTCCATACATGATAACCATATTACTTTTTACACTATAAAAGCTTTGCAACTAAAGTAACCAAACTATAATAACTAAACTATAAATGATAACATCCTTAACATCCTTAACATTACCATAAATGACAACATATATTATAAAATATTTGCAACTAAAGTAACTAAACTATAATAACTAAACTATAAATGATAACATCCTTACCATCCTTATCATTACCATAAATGGCAACATATATTATAAAAGATTTGCAACTAAAGTAATTAAACGATAATAACTAANGATAACATCCTTAACATTGTCATAATTGACAACATATATTATAAAAGCTTTGCAACTAAAGTAACTAAACTATAGATGATAACATCCTTAACATCCTTAGCATTACCATAAATGACAACATATATTATGAAGCTTTGCAACTAAAGTAACTAAACTATAACATCATTACCATAATTATATTATAAAATTTTTGCAAATAAAATAACTATTCCACCATCATGGCCATCCAATGACTTATCACCCACTATAATCATTCTAATCCGAAACTAAAAGAAAACTATAAGTCCAAAGGTGACTATTGGTTCAGGTGTGAAATTGAAAACGATTATTTCTTACACGAAGTTGCAAAGAGATTTTACACAGTATTCAGTAAACTTTAAAGCCTCTATCTGACAGATGTATTCTAAAAACATAATTCAATAATTAAGTGAATCACTCCACCTGGGCATTAAATATAAAAGAAGTATTACCTAAATACCTAGAGAGTTGAGTCACCCAAAAAAATAGGAAGCTATCAGATTTCATGAGGCTAAGTTTAAATCTCTGCAGTGCTCATAACTAGAAGTAATCAAGGGGAAGGCCACACAGCAGCTACCTAACACTACAGTAGGTGTTACATCACCCGAATCTTGGGGAAGGGACCATGCCACAGTTACATGCCACGATTACTACACAACTGTAATCTTTCACAAATTCTGGGGAGTGACCATGCAGTCGTTTCATATATAAGAATCTGCAGAGGTATAGGAATTAACTACCATTTATGTAGTACACAGAGGTGAGAGTCATAACAAGTGGTCTGAAATGGTGGCATTAACCCCACGAGGTGCCCAGGAAAAAAAAAATCACTCGAAGATAAACATAGGTAAAAATTCTTAAGGTAACAGGGGGGTGTAACATACAGCCGCTAAGCAAACTTCATCAGAAGGTAATGGCCTTGCAGGCATAATCACTGAGAACAGATTCACAGTATCCCTTCTTATCGATTGCAGGCATGCCGTTAGAGATATTTTTTTTTTCCTCAGAGCAATCATGCAGGAAGTGGCACATGAAAGGGATTCGCTCAACAAGGAGATGCACAGGAAAAAAAATGAGCATTCACAGACCCCTATTCTCCTCCAGGGAAGGTTTAAATGATAAGGAGAACAGATCGCTGGTAGGTGTAGAACAAAAAGGTAGACTGGAAGTGGACACCAACTTAACCAAACCAGAGTACCAAATCAGTGCCAATTTAGCAGTTTAAGTTTCCTTTCAGATTCAGTCCAAGATGCCCAACAACCCTAATTAAAAAAGATTGTTTACGCGTTCTAGGATACAAAAAAAATTACAGGCTAAAAATTAATCTTAGACTGAATTATTGGCCAGGATAAAGTCATCAAAAGACCAAGATATAATCATAAAGTTCCCTGGATAAAATAATTGAGTTAAAAATTTGCCAGAAATTCGACCAACGGAACTAGGAAGAAAATCCCCTCGTGATCCAAATCCAGTGCGGCTAAATTTCTTTTTTTAAAAATACAGAATTAAATTGTATCATTTACATTACCAAGGTACAAAACTTGCAGTCTGAATTTACATCCCTTACAATAAATAACACCAATAAAATTTTGCAACCAAAGTAAGAGAATGCCAGAGCCAAGGATAACTCATTCGAAGGGATCAAGGGGTTATAACGGTCTAGGCGCAAAAAATAACATCAAGGAAACGGGATGATCCAAATGCTAAGGCCATGCTGAAGGACATAAATCAACAATTAGTTTACCTACCCAATATATATGAAAATCTAAATCATAAATTCTAAAGCATTCTACTCTAAAAATCAAGGAGCGTACCATTGCCTGATCGCTCGCTTCGAAAGACGTCCATGCACTCCATTCCGCTCCCTCTCGCCAACCATCAAGACCTCACCGATACATCCCAGCCAACTCTATGGGTACTCTACTTCCCCCTTAGCCCCCCAAGCCACAAAGGGGCCACACACTATCCAGATGGTACGTCTAGCTCCTAGCTCGCCTCGCAAGGCCGAGCTACCACTCCTATCCGAGCTAGGAAATCCCAACTCCCCACAAGTAATCAGTCAAGTCACAAATCCGATAGCATAATGATACACTAACAGTCGATCCCCCTTTCATCCTTCTCCTCCGTTTCTTTTATAGAGTTTTAGAACTTCCAACTTTCTCTAAATCTCATTTAATTTAAGTTTTAATAAAAATCTTCTAAAAATTCTACTACGTACAAGTGTCATCCATCCCCCACTTTCCTCCAATAATTATTTTCTTTAATTTATTAATTGTCTCATTTCTCTCACCCACCTAGACTTACTCCTAAATTTACTCATAGGTGTCCCTAGATTCCCTTACAAGTTTTAAATACTTTCCCTAAAATGAAGTTGTTAATTTAGTTCAATTTAGAAGGTTCTTAATTGCAGATTCTTTACTAAGTTGACCCCTCTTTTTACCATAAGTTCCCTTCTTTCCCTTATTAAGTTACCTCCATTCTCTAGTTTCTTGAATTTTATATTTCCTTCTTTCCCCTTTTTATTAGAGCCAAAATGGCACTTGCGCAATATACCCTCTTTTCATTTTATTATTAATTTAATATCTTTTTACACTTTCACAAGCTAAATAATGAATTTCTTCTTTACCCTTGATATTCACAGATTTTATTTAAGTTCATACTCTCTTCATTTTACCCAAAAATTTATGAAGTCCACAATTATTGGTTAAGTGGTTTTGTTATTTTATTTTAAACTTTATCATTTTATCTTTATAGAGATATTTTCTTAAGGATAAACAAAATTTTACCGCTAGAGAAGTTTTTGACTTGGAACTTAGATTCTGAGCTGGATGACATTTAATTAGGGAAGTTGTTTTAAAATTTCTTAATGTGTTGTCTATCTTAGGGCCATCTAGGTTCCTTCCTTTATCATCATCAATGCGACGTGCCCTTCAAGACGCACTATGTGTTCCAAGGGTGCCACTCACCTCTTTTGTTTCTTTTGTGCGATGTTCCCTTCAGGACGCACCACATGCTCCAAGGGTGCCACTCGTCTTTTTTGTTTCTTTTACGCGACGTGCCCTTCAGGATGCACCACGTGCTCCAACGGTGCCACTCGCTTCTTAACTGATTGGTAGACATCAATAACCCCTAGAGTCAACACTCTGCGAAGTGAACTTGTGGGAGACTAAGGGATTCTAAGGAATAAGGTCCCCACCTTATTGCATGCCCCTTAGACTCATCATGAGTGACTATCGCAGTTTTCCCTCGCAACATTGTGGGTCCTCTCGACCTAGGTAATCGTTAACCTATAGTTCGAGCCACGACGCGAGTGCTAGTAGGCTGTGGCAAGGCTGTTGTCCACACCTATCCCTCAACGTCTCTGGTAGTCGTGTGTGGCCCCTTTACTCCATATGTGAGTCTAGTCGGCAAGATATTGTCAACCTGCATCATCAACAATCATGTCAGACATGTCTTCATAATATCATCTAATTAATGTACTAAAATCACAGTAAAACAATCAAATCCCAATAGCACACTCTCTCACTCGATTTGGAGTCCAAGGGTTCCGTCGATGCCTCTGCATCCTGAAGGTACAAAACCCCACACACTCAGTAAAACCGAGTCAATAGAAACTGTCTATGTCAATGGAGTAAAAATTCAGGTCATCTAACATAATGCCTCATAATCAAGAACAAATGTTTTAATATCATAATAGTCCGGATCACTTGAGAGCAAGTGTCCTCAAAGAATAAGTTTTCTCAGTGCCCCATGCATACCTTCATGTTGGAGGTATAATCGTGTAGTGCGAAGCACATCACCATGTTCTCCAACCATGCCTTAGCGGCTACACCACCCGGGTCACCAAAGAACTCGTAAAGTTTCACCTTCTCGAGTTCACGGTGAATGCTACTTGTAACGGTCATTTCTCACGACGGAACTTCAGCGGGCGTCGACGCTCTGACCTCATCTCTATCCAAATGGTTGATCAGGGCCTTAGACATGTGCTGGAAGGATCTCATCATTCTGACTACATCGCCAAATGCTATTTTCTCCTGCCCGAGAACCTGCTCGTCTCCCTGGGGGTTAGACCCCGCAGGTGTGGATGCTACTGGAGGCATCGAACCTCCTCCCCTAGCACCCTGTCTTCTGCCTCCGCAGCGTCCTCTAACCATGATTACCTGCATGCACACAATCAACTCTATTAGCAATAGGATAATCAAATCATGTCAGTGAAAGCTGTAGCGATCCCAAGTCGTGGGTTGAACTCGCTCTGATACCATATGTAACAAACCTCCTCGTTATGACGACAAACCTCTTATAATAAGTGCAATTTATTTTTTGAGTGTGTGCACGTGTGTACAAGGATAATAAATACATTGGACTTTGCATTGCCATACAATGACGAACCTGACGCATGCAATGGGATGACAACATAAAGATATAAGATGCACATAAACCTCTGCAAGTAATGAACGACAATCAACCGACACATAATAAGACTGACTACCTGCCCGTCCTACCCTGCAATGGTTAGGACCTCCAAGACACATAAGAAAATATCAAGCCCAGGTTCCCATTGATTTTAACCATTTAAGGTCTCAGAGCTGGCGATTGTTCTGAGGAACATGGAGGTGTCTACATCGCGCCCATCACAATAGACCAAGCAATAGATGTTACAACCAAGTACAACAATAATAAATGAACATCCACGTCCTCCAGGTAAGGCGCAAGTCAGAAAGGACTCTGACATCAACCAACCACTATTTAAGCCTTGGAAATTACTACAACTCAAATCAGCATTAAAGGAAGATCAATCACTTCATATGATTTTCGTTAGTTGTAGCATCCCGCTCTGGCGCACTTACGAAACTTATTCTTTGAGGACACTTGCTCGCAAGTGATCTAGATTTTTATGATGATAAGACATTTATCCTTCATTATGATGCGTTAAGATAGATGACAGGATGCTTTTACTACTTTGATGTAGACAGGTGTTGCTGACTCAGTTTCATTGAGTGTGTAGGGTTTCAGACCTAGAGGATGCAGAGGCATCGGTGGAACCCCCTTGGACTCTGGATTGAGTCAGGGAGTGTGCTATTTGGTTGATTCATTTACGGTGATATTGTTTTGATTTGATGATATGATATATGATTTGATGATATGTTGTTGACATGTTCTGACACGATGGTTGATGATGCAGGATGACAATAGCTTGTCGACCAGACTCACATATGAGGTAAAGGGGCCACACACGATTTCCAGAGAGGTTGAGGGAGAGGTGTGGACAACATCCCTACCACAGCCTACTAGCACTCCCGCTGTGGCTCGAACTGTAGGTTAATGATTACCTAGTTTGAGAGGATCCACGATGTCGTGAGGGCATACTGCGACATTCGCTCACGATGATTCTAAGGGGCGCACAATAAGGAGGGGGCCTTATCCCTTAGAGCCCTTAGTCTCCCACAAGTTCACCTGGCGGAGTGTTGACTCCAGGGGTTATAGATGTCTACCAATTAGTCAAGTTAGTGAGTGGTACCCTTGGAGCACGTGGTGCATCCTGAAGGGCACGTCGCACAAAGAAACACAAGTCGGCGAGTGGCACCCTTGGAGCACGTGGTGCATCCTAAAGGGCATGTCGCGCAATAGAAGCAAACGAGGCGAGTGGCACCCTTGGAGCACGTAGTGCGTCCTGAAGGGCACGTTGCATTGATGATGATGATGAGACCACCTAGATGACCCTAAGACCTTAACGCCTTAAGAAATTCTCAAAACGACTCCCCTAATGAATTGTCACCCAGTTAAAATCTAAACCTAAATTTAAAACATCTCTAAGATAAAATTTGATTAGCCTTAAGAAAGGACCCTACAAAAAAAATAAACATAAGAACGCTAACGAAAACCCTCCTAAGTATTAGTAAGTCTTCTTAAATTAAGGGGGGGTAAAGTAATGAGGGAAACAAATTAATTGAAACCCATGGTTTTTAAAATATAAAGAAGAAATAAGAATTTTAAAGTGTGGAGTATTAAAGTTAGGATTTCAAAATAATGAAAAGATTCATAAGAACATTTATCTTTTGGGTTTTAGAAAAAAAGGGGAAAGGAACAATTAATAGAAATAAGGAAACCTGTAATAAAAGAAACTTAATAATGGAAAGTAGGGGACATAGGGTAAAAAGCAAAAAGGAATTAGCAATTAAGGAGTTACTAAAAATCAACAACTCCATTTTAGGAAAGTTATTAAAAGCATGAGAGGGGATCTAGGAACCCTATGAGTAATTTTAGGAGCGACTTTAGGGGGGGGTGAGGGAAATGAGTCTTTTTATAAATTTAAGAAAATTAATTTTTGAGAAACATGGGGGATGAATGACACTTGGACGATAGAGAATTTTTAGAAGTTTTTCTTTAAAAATTAAATTAAAAATGAATTAGGAAAGTAGGT
>JASDQU010033219.1:2756-21526 GCA_032191745.1 Picea mariana | reverse complement strand
GCTTGTTCCAGCAGGTTAATGGCTAGAACCCTAAAAGTTTGATGATATGCCCTGAGCCAGCAGCGATGGCTTTTTCCCACCATATTGTTATAGTTTTTTACCTTGGGCGATCCAATATGAAAAGTATGAGACGCCAAACTCCGACAGTGGAAGAATGCCAGAAAATAAAACGTGTGGATAGTGGAAGAAAGTCAGCAAATCTAAATGTGGTAATTTCAAAGATTAATCATTTAAACATGGCAATCATATACTGCTATAGTAATTTCTTAATATGATTAGGTAAATGTGAAAAAGTAAACAGGTTAATGGATGCATTAAAAAATATAACAAAGTTATGAAGAGTGTATCACATTCATTGATTTGAAAGAACTAATAAGAATATACCAACATCTTCAATTTTTAGCGATGAAATTATAATTTTAGATTAAAAGATAATTAATTGTACATATACCCCTTTCAATGCCTAAATATAAAATAAATCGAGTTAATTAAATAAATTAAACATTTGAAAAGCAAAATGAACAAATACTGAACTTAAATTAACCTGTGCTAGTTAAACATTTTAGAGATTATTTTACTTAAAAATAACGAGCGGGTGAAACGATACAAATGAGTCATTATACTAATTTACTCGATATATGAGAAGATTTGATTGCGCACAGGATGAAATTTGGACTAAATCGAACGATTCTGAGTTGAAATTTTGTCTTTTGTTGTGTCTCAGCCCTTGATGTTTCGCCTCGCATGCAATACTTTGACTCATAAACCTCCAATGAACCAAAAAAACAAAAACAAACAAACATAGGACTAAACATAAACATAGAGATTCACGAATTCTATACTACATAAACGTTAAGAGAATTATGTATTTTTTATTATTATAGTACTTCGTTTTTAATTAAAATATTAAATGAGTATAAGTTGAAAACTAACTGAAAAAATCATGAAAATATGAGTAAATCAATAAACAGTCCGAAACTTTTAAAAGGATTATATTTGGAAAAAACCCTTAAAAAGTAAGTAAATGAAACAAACAAATAAATAAAATTGAAATCCAGGTCATGTAAACATGTAATTTTAATTGGACAAACTTACCTCATACGATGTCAAGGAAAAAGACTGAAAATTAAACTCCTTTAAACCCAAGTAAATTAATAAAATTCAAATCCTAATCATCTAATTTTAAATGGACAAAATTACAGTTATATTTTGTGAACTTTCATATTATTTTAAGGAAAGTAAAAGAAGAATAGGAATGTTATGACTATTAGAATGTAAATATAAAGCTCAATACTATGTTAGACTAGGAAAAGAAATATAAATAAAAATTATACATTATATTGTAATAATCTTTAATTTTCTAAATATTTATTAACGTCAAATATTTATTAACGTCAAGTAGGAACTGCTATTTATCTCCATGTAAAACAAAAATATTACAAATAATAATAAGAGTTATATTGCTCTTCCAGCAACATAATGGCGTAGAACAAAGACATAATGGCGTAGAACAAAGAAATGAAAATAATAAGATTCTAACTCTCCCTCCTTTATAGCTATGCTAGCACTGTGCGGTACTCATCAATTACCCTTAACTATCTCCTGAACATGTATTAAACCCCATCTTCTAATCCTTATATCTTTATATACCTTATAATTGATTAATCAATCACTTATTTAATAACATTTTATAGTCAATTAACTACAAATTCATCACAATCCCCTTAATAACATTAATTAATAAAATGATTAATTATCATTAACATTTTTTTCTTAAACAATTATTAACCTTTAAAAACAATATTAATACCCCCTTTTCAATTTATTTTATACATATATTCTTTATATAATTAAAAATGTATTCATCCTAATTTATATTCTTAAACATCAATTAATAAACAAAATACAATTAATTAGCTAAATAAATAAATTTTAAATTAAAAAAAAGCATGCGATTACCAATTCAAATATTAAATTTAACTATGTATTTAAATAAATAAAAATAAAAATAAAATTAACAAAAAAAATAAAAATCAAACTTATGGATAGGCACACGAGTCCTTGCATGAGGCCCACGTTCCTCCTCCATGAATTTTTGCAATTAAAAATAAAATAAAAATATCTAGCCAAAACCCTACCCTCCCCGCTCTTATCCCTCAATGTAACTCATCCACCGCCATTTCTCCCTCTGCAAATGGAAGTCATAGGGTTTATTTCTCTGCACCAGAAGGGGGTCTTTTCTTTGTTGTTGGGTTTTCTCTACAATGGTCTTATTGGTTTTTTGGGGAGGGCATGCTCACCATGGGTGGGCGACCCAGCTAGGCTAGCAATGCATAGCGCATGGACCTACGCCTTGTCAGATCTTCTCCTCATGGTTTGGCGTCGGTTGGGATTTTGCATTGTGTTGTGGAGATGGGTAGTGCACTACCCCTTCATGGGATCTCTTCCTCGGGGCATGGGTTCTTTCTCTTGGTTTTGACTTGTGCTGGTGGACACGCAACGTAAAAAGGAAACATTGCTCGTGTTATCTCTTCCTCGTGGCTTGGGTGCTTGGTCTTGGTTGTCGATTATTTGGTTCTTTATGTCCCAGAGGGCCTTCAACTTTGCAGTAGCATCTACTAAACTCATATTCTCCACCATTTCCTTCAATCGACACCATCCCATTAAGGAGGGAATTATGTTATCTTCTCTCTATTTTGTGAAACTTCAATTTTGGAATTTAAACCCTTGACCTATCGTTTGAGCAAGGCACCTCAAACCCTCGACCTGTCGTTCGAGTAAGGCTCCTCGAACCCGTGACTTGGGCGAAGGAGAAAAGGAACTATAATAATAATAATATTGATAGTATACCCTTTGACATTTGGATTATTGAGATTGATGACCAAAACCCATGATTTTTGTTCTTGTGGATCTTCTCAACTACACATGAAAATGACGTTATCCCCAAAGAAAAATGGAAATTTCATGAATGGTTCATGAAGAAAATGGTGCTTCGTGCAGTTTGATAGATGGCTTGCTCTGTCAATGACAATGATCATCATATCAACATATCAAAATGAAGTTTCACTATACTCAAGAACAAATTGACAATATTGGAGCTGGTAAAGACTTTGGAGCTGTGCTTGCTCTAGTTTCTGGCATTTTTTTTCTTACAACTTTTACCCTCCATGGATCATTGTGTACATTGGGGTACTTCTGTGGATATTTGGCTATTCATATTCGTGGGTATAATGGTAAGTCTGATGTAGATGACAATTGCAGGGTTTGAATACTTAGATATTTAGCGTTAAGCTCAATCTTGAGACGTGTTGTTCACAAATGCTCCTTATGGAATTTGCGTATAGTCTACATGAAAGATTGTTTGGGTTTTCATGTTCTCTATGTTTTCCCTTCATTTCTAACTATTCTATTATCTACTTGTCTACTTTTCAAATTTCATTACTGCAATATGTTGTGTTTTCTATACCGCGCATGGTGTTTGTTCATATATGTTGACTATTTGCTATTAAATATATGTTATACTCTTTAACTGCATACCTCAATCCTTGATATTTTAACAATGTAATATAGTGTTCTCTATTGTCATTGAATAAATTTCATAATCTTTTTCTTTATTTTACAATATTTCTGAATATAACTCTATTAATTTTTTGTCTACGCATGTGAAGATTAGTACATGTCGTTGGAACATGGTTCTTCTAGGTAGTCTTCATAAGTTTTATGGGATGTAAATAAAGGTTTTCTAGGTTGTAGGTTAGGGGTTTGGGAACAGATTGTACATTTATGTGGGTGGTCAGGCCCAGGTTTCAGTTTTGAACCTGAGCTCTGATACCATTTGTAACAACCATAATGGCTTTAAAACTAGAGTAAATCTATATTTTTGTTTAACCATGATAGGGAATTTCTTCCATTATGGTTGCAAGATTTAAAAACAAAATCTAATACATGACATAGTATATTTATAGCTGCTATAACTTGAAATTTCTTGAATTTAGTACAAAAATAATAATTTTAGAATTTACCTCTTGAAGAAGAAGGTCATCCTGCTGAAATTGTTGTATGAATGATTTCCTGAATGCTCTCTTGAACCTAAATATTTACCTCCCATCCAAATAGGAACAACCTCTACAACTCCTTAGCTCTGGGAATCCTTGTAGTTTCCTGGCCCTCGAGCCCAAATCTCCCAACAACAATAGTGCCCCTTTAAAATTCCCCCCCAAAACAATATTTCCTCCAATATCCTCCTTCTTCCCCCTCTCTTCCATAATTTCCTCCTTGCCTTCTTCTTCCAGAAGTTTTCCCCCAAAAAAACAAAGACCCCCTTCCAAGTCCTCTCCCCTCTTCCTTATCTGTCTCTCTCGAATCCCTCTCCTTCATTCAATTCCCCAACTTCCTTATCCCCTCATTAATTCTCTCACCTACCATAATATAATAAAATAGTAAAACACAGATTCATTGTATTTAATTTAATAACTAATCAAATTTAACTTAACAACTATGATCAATAAAAGTAATTGGGTTGTTACAAATTTTTTTATAAAGTCAATGGTTACCACTTCCCATTTATTCTCTATAATTGGTAAGGGGTGTAGCAATCCTGCTGGGTACCTATGCTCATCCTTCACCCTCTGACATTCCATACATCTGGTGATATAATCAACAACATCCTTTTTCATTTTCGACCAAAATAATTGGCCTCTTACTGCTGCAATTGCTTTATGGGAACTGAGATATCTATCATATGGAACATTATGCATTTCTTTTCATACCAAATTCCTGAGTTCTCCGGAACTAGTAACATAAATTCTATTTTTATGCACAAGTAATCCATCTTCCTTCATCTCATACTCTTTCATTTTCTGTTGTACATTTTCTTGATGTAAGATTTCTTTTACCTGTAGGTAATGTTGATCTCTAACAACAACATCTAAAAATTTTCTCTTTAAATATGACTTATGCATACTAGCAATTGTGGCATGCATTATATGTATTCTTCTACTAAGTGCATCATCAAATTTATTTTCCTTTCCTTTGAAATTCTTGATATCAAAGTCATATTCACTTAAAAATCCCAGCCATCTTGTTTTCCTTACATTCAAAGTAGGTTGTTTAAAAAGATACTTAAGACCATTGTGGTCTATTCTTAACTCAAATTTGTTTCCCATGAGATAATGCCTCCACATATTCAATGTGTGAACAATGGTAGAAAATTCCAAGTCATGTGTGGCATAGTTCCTCTCATGTTCTATAATATTTCTGGACTCATAACCAAATGACATGCCCATTTTGAATGAGGAGTTCACCAAACCCTTCCTTACAGGCATCTGTACATACCACAGAACTTTCATTTGGGTCAACAATCTTTAGAATAGGTGCACTAGTAAGAAATTATTTCAATATATTAAAGTTATCTTCACACTCAAATGTCCATTCAAATTTAACTCCCTTATTTTGCAAAGAAGTGATGGGATGATGAATCTTAGAGAACCCTGCTATAAATATTCTGTAGTAACCAGCTAACCCCATAAAATATATGACTTCTAAAACATTTATGGGTGTTGGCCATCCTCTAATGGCTTCATTATTCTCTGGTTTCTATAGCTATACCATGTTCTGAAATAATGTATCCCAAGTAATGGATCTTCTCTTGATCAAAAGAACATGTACTAAGTTGGGCATACAACTAATTCTCCCTCAACACCTTCAATACCAATATTAGGTGATGTTCATGCTCTTCCTCTGACTTATAATAGAAAAGTATGTCATCCAGGAATACTATGACAAAATTATCCAATTAATTTTTGAATATGCCATTCATTAAGCACATAAATATAGTCGGTGTAATGGACAGTCCAAATGGCACCACTAAAAATCCATAATGCCCATACCTGGTTCTAAAAGTTGTCTTATTGATGTCTTCTTCTTTGATTTTTACCTGATGGTACCCTGATCTCAAGTCTATCTTTGAAAATATATTTTCTCCTCTTAGTTGATCAAGGAGGTCATCAATTCTGGGTAGAGGATACTTGTTCTTTATAGTGGACTTATTCATCTCTGGAAAGTCAATACACGGCCTCAAAGTTCCATCTTTGTTTTTGACAAAAATCACCGGAGCTCCCCAAGGTGAAACACTTGGATGTATATATCCTTTCTTCAACAATTCTTTCAACTGCATTTGTAATTCTTTTAATTCTAGTGTACTCATTCTGTAAGGTGTCTTTTATACCAAGGAAGATCCTAGAAATAGATAAATAAAGAAATCTATCTCCCTCTTTGGTGGTAACCCTGGTATTTCTTGGAATACATATTCTAATTATTGTAGTATCGAAAAATCTTCAAGGCTTGGCCCCTTTGTCTTTTCTAACTCCTCCACATGGGATGCATACAATTGACATCATTTTCTGAAACATCTCTTCATTTGTAATGACGAAATCTCTCTTATAGAGATGGATCTTGGAACTACTTTCACATTGATTTATTTTCCATGTCCATCAACACATGTAAATGTCTTTCTATGACAATCTAGGACAACATGATGCTTATCCAACCAATCCATTCCAATTATAATATCATAATATCCCAATGGTATGATATTCATATCAACACTAGTATTCACACCATTAAGACTTATGGAACAACCTCTGACCATATCATGGATTCTCCTTTTGGTTCCAGTGGCTAGTTGGACCAAACTTGATTTTTCGATCTTAATTTTCTCCAAATGTAAACTACCCAGTATTTTAGGATCAATGTAACAATGACTTGCTCTTGAATCAATTAAAATAGCGACAAGATGATTTATTATATTACCTTCAACCTCGATCATATTGGATTGATATTATTCTTGTCGATCATCTAAGGTTGCATAAATCATTCCCATGTCTTCTACTGTTGTAGCCTCTTGGATGTTTTGCATGGTCTTCACTCTGTCCTTTCTGTTTGGGTAATCCTTGTACATGTGATCTTCTCTGGATCCCCAACATTGGATTGGTGGTCTTCCCCTTATTCCTAAAGAGTCTTATTTCTTGGATTTATCTTTAGAATATTGGTCTTGATGATTTTTATTAGGTTCACTTATGTTGAAAAGAGGTTTGAATCCCTTCTTCCTCTAATCATACCTCTCATTCTTCTTATCCTTCCAATATTTCTGCATGAATTCTCTACCATGGCCTTTCTCATGCAGGTACTTGTCCTTCCTAATAGTCTTAGTCAGGGTCTTGGGATAGTCATACCAAATCTTTTCTTTATAAAAGGATGGCATTCCACTCAAAACATGTTTATTTTCACCTTCTCATTATTTATTAACCCTACATACTTTAACAACACAAAGAACTTATTCTCATACTTTTCCATGGTTGTGATTCCCAGCCTAAGTTCAAAGAACTCCTATATTTTCTTGTCATAGAAGTTCTAAGAGAGGTACTCCTTCTAAAAATGCTTCTTGAACTACTTCCAAGTGATCATATTCTCATTAATATGCTCAACTTTCTTCACTTGGTACCACCACATAACATATTTCCCATGTAAATTATAGGTGTAAATTATGGCTTCTAGGTTTGATGAATAGTTGTGCAATTGAAAATATATCTTGAGTCCATAAAACCATGCCTCAACATCATATTCCCCTTTCCTTTCACCATCAAAGGATGGTGTCTTAAGCTTCCTCAACTCTCCTTGAAAAATTTTCACTTCATGCCTTCTTCTTTGGTGCTTAATAGGAGACACCTATGGGATACTCATGCAGTCTTCAGATGCATAAGACCTTCTTGTTGAGTAAGGAGGTGAGTGGTATCTATGATTTATGCTAACACTTCTTGAATAATCATCTTTCATGTGGTTATCTCTTCTTTCATGATACCTTCCTTCTTCCCCTTGTTTTGAGTTTGATCCCCTCTTTGTTTTCCTTTGCAACTAATTTAAGCTCTGCATCACTTAAGCATTTATCTGATTATGTTCTCTCATCAACCTCTCATTGTCTTCTTTGTAACTCAACAGTTCTATTTTTAAGCTTCTTACAGTTTCTATGAATGTCTATTTCTTCGCTCTGTCATTGTGTCAGTTGGATTTTTTCTCTGCATTACCAACTCTGATATTTTGACCTTCAACCTATTTATCATGGCTGGAGGATCCCTCACCTTCTTCCATTTCTTGAATATTCATCCTTATATTCAACTGATATGTTAACACTTCCAAATTATGCAAAATCTGCAAGTGACCATTTTGTTAGAATTATGCATATTATAAACAAAATTTTGCAAAAAATGATACAGGTCCTTTTTTCTTCTCAATTGATGAAGAACATGTTATCAGTCTCCACCATATAACACTTACATGCTATTATTTAGCTTATACAAAATTCAATTCTGCGGAGGTGCTTCCTTCAAATCCCTTTCCATGTGGCCACAAATTGAAATCACAGGCTTAATCCTTCCTTATCACCTCTCTCCATGTCCTTTCACATTGGACCTTGTGCATACAAGATAACTAAGGGTTGGGTTACCTCCCATGCCGTCTTTCCTTATCATGAGATACACATTGAGAACAAGTCCTCTGAACTTTAGCCTTCAATGGTTTTCTGTTGTCAACTTCCAATTCCTCCTAGATCTATGCTTCGTTGAATTCTTCACTAACTCCACTAGCAAAATAAACCCCACGATATCACTGCTAGAATCCTCTGCGAGATAAGCGCTTTTGCATGTGTGTTTTTGGATAAATAAACCTCACGATATCACTTTCAGAATCCTATGTGATCTAAGGGATTTTGCATGTGCATTTTTGGTTGAATAAACCTGATGATATCACTTCCAGAATCCTTTATGATCTCAGAGATTTTAACTGTGTGTTTTGGTTGGATAGTCTCCACAACTCACTTGCCTGTATCCTCTACATTTTCCCTGGAGACGTTGAGTTGAGATTCACTCTGCGTTGAAGAATTGCCTATGTCCATGACATTATTATTCACCAGGATTAATGTCCCACTTGCTTCGCCGGTGGTTAAACCTTTTGATAAATTCTTTTTCCATGTAATTGTAATAAATTCTCGTACAATGTGTGTATTCAAAATATTCATCGTATTAAATTCTTATTCAAGTTGTGTAATTATTCTGCAATGGTAAATTCGTATTCCATGTAATTACAGTAACAATGGTGTGACGTTAGTAATAATTATGGTTCAATAATATTACAATGATAATGACCAACATGTTTATTTTATGGGATAGTATTGTTACGATGATAAGTGTTGGATATGATCATTAATAAATGCATTATTTTTATTTTTGGAATTGGTATAATTATAACAATGATTAAGGTGTGTAGTCATCATGGCTTGACCTTGGATTGTCGGAATGTGTGATAACAAGTTGTACTGTTGGATAGGATTATAATTCATGCAATTTATTGGCGTTGAATCTTGATTGCTAATTATTGCTAATTCATTGATGTTGAATTCTAAGGTAAATGGACTCTTGTGCCATTTAAGAATGGTGGCATGTGATTTCTTTGGTAATTAGTCTTCTTGCGCTTATGTATTTTATGTAATAAATGATGGTTTTAGATTTTGGACTTCTTGCGAAATGGATTTTATGTAATGTATGATGGATTAGATATTAGACTTCTTGCGCTTGTGGATTTTATGTAATGTATGATGGTCTATATCTTAGAATTCTTGCGCTTATAGATTTTACGTAATGTATAATGGTTTAGATCTTAGACTTCTTGCGCAAATTTATTTTATGTCATAAATGATAGTTATAGATTTTATACTTTTTGCGCAAATGGATTTTATGTAATAAATGATGGTTTTAGATTTTAGACTTCTTGCGCAAATGGATTTTATGTAATAAATGATAGTCTTCGATATTAGTCTTCTAGCACGTAATGAAAATTTATTATGACGGGTGGATTTATTTTGTGACTGGGCCTTGTGCCTTGAAAATAAATGATAAATTTGTATGCCTTGGATTTAGTATGGTCTATTATGTGTTATTTGAATGATTACCCTTGTGCCTTGATTAATTGATGTTTAGGATTGATGGATTGATGTGATCGATGATCGTAGAATCTATTGATTTAGCTAGTTGCTTGGATTGATTATGTTAGTGGGATGTAGACACCTCCTTGTTCCTCAGAACGATCTCTAGCCTTGAAACCTTAAATGGTTAAAATCATTTGGAACCTGGGCTTAAGTGTTGCTTATGTGTCCTGGAGATCCTAACCTTGCAGAGTAGGTTGGACGGGTAGTATCTTACGCCATTTTATGATTATCTTTCTGATCCTTAAATTAGCATTATGTCATCTCATGTTATCATGGTGTCATCTGGTGATTATCTTGATGAAAGGAGTTCAACGCTTTATGATTCACATTGTTTATGCATCATCATTTATTGTATGAATGAAATGATTATGGGTTGCTATTTATTTGTGTTAATGCGTCAATTTGTGTATCATTATTCATGGAAATAATGTGTCGGCTTTATGTCACAAATGAATGATATTGTGTTATTATTGTTTCAATAATATATTTGATGATGTGTCAATGATGTTTTTATTAATTCTGATGTTTATTTCCTAATGCAAACAAAAAAATATTCCCTTTTGTATGATGCTTATGTTGTTGTAACGATGGGGTATTACAAAAAACAGTGTCATAAGATCCTAAAATTGTGACATAAAGATATATCTTCATTACAAAATCACCCACTTAATTATACGATCCATAACCTTTCTTCCAACCTTCTGTTTAGCTCCTGACACCATTTCTATGTATCTAAACTTGTCCTACTCGACTACATTTTCCTTAATTCTCTTTAGCACTGCACTAGAAATAAATATATTTGTAGCTCCTGGATCTATTAAAATACTAAAAGTTTGATTAGTGATCATACCTAACGTCTCAAGTATAGTGGACTTGTGCTCCGCCTGGTAGTTGTTCACCATTGCATGTATCTTGTGGGCCTTTCCCAAATATCCAACTGTAGCGGGTTTTGATGATCCGACCGCTCTAGAATTCTCAATTCGACAACCTTGCTAGTAATGTCGCTCTCCAGCTGTCCAACATCGATTCTTCAATCTAGTTCTCCTGGTCCCCAAAGTAGAAGTTGTTGGCCTAGTAGTCTATGATCCTCATATATTCTGTTGAACATGCCTAAACTGTTGTTGTTGTTGCAAATGCCATTGTTGCTATTGTTGCTGATGTGGTGCTTTATAAAGAGTCCTGTACTGAGGATTCTGTCATCGTAGTGTTGAGAACATAGGTCCTCTCAGCATATCAAGATTCCAAGAAGTATATCTAGTTGGTGCCTGATGTTGTTTCTCTCCTGGTGTCACCTATCCAGTCGGTCTAGAAGGAGTCCTTCCCTAACTCCCACTGTTCAGGTCTTCCTCATCTATGAGGGCCTTTTGTATTTCATCATGCAACGTCTAAGGCATTATGACCCTCACCTTTGGATGAATGTTAAAGTTAAGGACGAACACAACCTTGTTTACATTTAACTTCTTTGTGTTCAAATGTGGAGCATACCTAAGTAGCTCCATGAACCTGGAAACATACTTTGGTACTGTATGAATACCATGTCTTAAGAAGTTGAACTCATTAAGTTGGTGCTCAATGAATTCATCTAACAAGTAACTCTCCCGGAATCGTTCCTCAAAAAATTCCCATGACACGCCTCGAACAACCATGTTTAGTTGAGGTAGGAATGTCTTCCACCAAACTAGAGCACTCCCTTTCAGTTGAAACAATGCCATGCAGACATTCATGTTGGAGGTGAAATCATGAAGTGAAAATCACATCGTCATGTTCTCTAACCATGCCTCAGTAGCTAAGTCATTTGTGGCACCCCATAAATAAGGAAATTTCACCTTCTCGTGTTCTCTATGTATACTACTACTACCTACTGGAGTGTGATGTGAACCCTCATTGGGCACAAATGTTGTGCCCTCACCATGATCCATGTAGTTGATCAACACCTATGACATCCTATGGAAGGATCTCATCATACCTAACACATCTACCATAGAAATCTACTCCTACTCAGTAGTCTGCTCATCTCCTTGAGGGTTAAATCCCTCTTGTGTGGATACTCTTGGAGGAGGCACACCTCTTCCTCTCACACCGCGACGTCTACTTCCCCTGCATCCTCTAACCATGTTTACCTGCATGGACAAATTCAAAATTTATTACTAAGACATCTTTAATCATTTTATTTAACATAGTGGAAGGTGTATCGGGTTCGTTGTAGCAGAGTTGAACCCACTCTAATACCATATATAACACCCTCACTATTTAAATAACAATGTGTATTAGCCAATTACTATGAAGGTAGTAATTTTTTTCTTTTTCTACTATTATTTTTCTTTTTCTTAAGATAATATACAAAGATTAAGAAAATAATCTTGCAAATTACTTCTACATTCATCACAACATAATTGATGTTATAATGCAATCAGATACTAACAACGATAATTAAGGATGAAATAAAGAATCAAGTAACCAAAAGAACACAACCTTATTAACACCAAAATTGATAGATGATATAACACAATCTTAAAATTTTTATTTAATTATAAGTAATCTATTTCGATTTAGTATGATGATTTAATATGATAAGGACCAAGAATTTCCTTCTTCCCTTAAAGATCAACTTTATTCATAAGAATATCGGGTGTGTTACCATTATAATTGTTGTTATCTTTATTTCTAATGATCGATTCGACAAACAATATTACTTTAGGTTATTAATATCTACTTATCATTTTAATCAATTATAGAGACAAAGACAAAGATAATAGAACTGGTGTAATGAACCCCATATTGACCACCAAAAAAAAAAATTGTTTGCATAGTTTTCTTGGTAGAAAAAAGGTCCTAGTTATGCCATCATGATGTTGATTTGATCATCACTCTCTATAGTAACTTTGTTTTAAAATTCTATTACAAAGTCCTTGTTATAAACTCTTAATTTTCTCTAATTCATCACAAGATTTTTTAATCGTGTCATGATTAGGAGGTTATAAGGAAAGGATCCCCAAAACTTTTGGGTAAACCCCCTTCTATTTTTAATATGTACTTGAATACCTATAGGCTACGCACCTAAGGAAAATCTTATAATACATGCTGCAGCTCATTATAATGTCACAAGACTTTAAGTCGTGCAAAAGTACACCTGTGGAGTTATGGAAGGAATGCCTTAAATAAACCTTAAATTATGAAAGACGTGGGGTCGGGCTCCTCTTACACCGGACAACTAACCTAACTACCAAGATCTGGTTAGAATTGACAGTTGATTGTAGTGCAGGTACGAGATCCAAAGGCCAACGAAAGGTGACAGCTAAGCTCTATTTGTTGTCTCGGAATTACACCGAGGGGTAAGAACAATCTGGTTCATATTCGAGTCATGATGGTGTCCCATCGCTACTTCCTTTACATGGATTAGAATTTTTATTGTCGTAAAATTTAAGGCTTTGTAAAAACACTAAAAGTCGTCCCACAAATCCCTATGTAATTGCTAGCTTCATACTCCAAGTGTCAAAACACATTGCCATGGTCATGTGGCAATCCATCCTCTGCACCCCTTACATTTACTAAGAGGTGACAAGAAATCGAATAGGGTTAGGGTAGGTTTATCGCTTTTTCATTTCTTGATTTTTCCGAAGAGGTTCGGCATGCCCCCTTTTAGAGGCGAAGACAATGAGTGAAGGATGTTACTCCATGATGTAACTCTTGGCGCAATCCTATGCCCTGGTAAGTTCTTTAACACAATGTCAAGATAGATAAAACAAAAGGGAGATGAATAACTTCGAAAAAGGTTAAGTGTTCTGGTGTTTTATCAATGGTAGTGTTTTCCCTTTTTATCTATCATGTCTTTCCTTTCGGCACTTTCTCTTCATCATTTTTCAAAAAATCACCCAGTAGTCCTGGGAAAAAGCTTCCTCCCCGAGATTGTTGGTAACCCCTTTTTGGTTAGGGGTTTTGGGGTCCCTTTGTAGTAGCGAACAGAGCATTTCAAAAATAGGGTTGATCGAAGCATACGCCTCTCACTGTAAAAACACCTAAGATGTAGTGTAAGTATATCGGCTTGTTTTGCTAATCCTGTTATCATTCTTCCTCAAGACATCTTATAGAGATGGGTTGGATCTATGTATAGTCAACAATGTGGGTTCTTTCTATTTGGTAGGAAGATTGCTATATATCCCTTTTATCTATTTCCCTGAATGAATGGAGTCATCATACTATAGCTTTATCTGACCTTCGGTTGTTCCTTCTATTACAATTGTCATATCTTGTTTCCGGGGTATCTTGAATATTTTATTGGGAGTCCTATAGAATAAACATTTCATATGTATCATGATGCCATGTAAATCTTGATGGAGATGATTTATTTCCATTCTTTATACACCATAGCCCAATGACTCTTCTTTTACTGTTGATTTTGTATCTCTATTCATTATAATTTCGATTCATAACTGAGTTATACTTAACTCATTAGTCGTGTCAATATACTGTGTGAGGAGTCTATAAATTATTTCGTCTGATTTCTATTATAGCAAGGTTTGTACTATTTTCAAGTTACGGGTTTCATTTATCAAATTGTTATTGTCACTAATGATGGGCCTTGTTGTTCCAAGGACCCATTAGAGATGGTACTGCGCCCTCCTCCCTTGGCCTGAATGTCTAAATAGATAGCAAGTGATGGGGAAAAGATTCGAACCTGTGTCTCAACAAGATAAGTATATTTCTGAAAGGGAATCATCGGTTTAATTTTTTTATAGTTTTATGGAAATTTACTTTTCTTGGATACTTATCTTTTGAATAAAAACTAATGTTTACACGGTTTGATTTTTTGTAGGGTCTTTGTCCATGCAAATCTCTGATACTTTCCATTTCCCCTAGCACAAAATGTATTTGGGTTCCGAACTCTCTCACATCTCGTCTAACTCTATAGGTTCTATCACCGTTTAAGGAGATCATGATTTAACCAACTCTATTGTAACTAGTTTGAGTCTACTGTATCATTCATTGGAGTAAACCCTCGAGGTCGTTCTTCCATTAATGGTGTTGTGTCAGTTTTCCTATATGAGTATTGAGTCTATAATTGAATACATATTCTGGCCATTATGTAATACACTTCTTTCCTTGAAGGGTTAGAAAGACAATCCTTGTCGAATTTACTTAGAATTATAATCTGTGGCAAAGTATTTTTGTCCTTTAAAATTTGAAGATGGTACTTACCATTTATCCTACTCGACTCTGTTCTAAACAATTGGCCTAACTTGTTATAGAAAGGAAAAGAGGTTTACCATACTTTAACAATGGCTTCACTGGTATATTTGTCCTACTGTGTTCTCTTTGAATTGGATGAAGTATAATGGTTGTTTCTTTAACTAGAGTATTCCAACTCTTATTTATTTAAATTATAGTCAAAGATTGTGTGTCCTTCGAACATTTATCATATTCATAGTATAGGAGGAAATTCTTACGAATACATACATACATATAATTGTATATACACATTTGTTTTGTGTAGGCGATATATTCTGTAATTTATTATCATGCCTACCCATAGTAATTAGGAATATATTTGTTACAGATCTGTGGTGGAATTGTATTGACTCAAAGTGGTTTAAATTTACACGAAGTGGTAGATAGAGTCTGATTTTCATTTATGAATCTGAAGTTGTATTTACAACAAATAAACTTACTCTAAATATATATTTATATATATACATTCAATATGTTCATGCCTAGATATCTTACACCAAAAGTTGTGATGTACAGGAATTACCTATGTTATAACAGAAACCCAACTACAAAAATTTTATACTTTGGTTACATAAATCCATTCGATTGTCCTCGGAAGACATTCAATTAATTTCTAACATTCGAACAAATTCAAATTCAGTCATCAAGAGTTACTCCGGAATTAGTTTCTAACTATTTTGTTCAGAGGTTTGACTTCACAAAAGCGTATAACCGAACAGTTTTTTGCTCAGGTTATTGTGTACATACAGACTTTAGTAATTTCTCTACATTTGGAACTAATCCATCCCACAGAGATAGAAATAATTAAATTTAGATATAGTAAGTACCTTACATCAGCTATACGACCATTAAAATAGAAAATGAGAGTTATTTCAGTTCAGATCTAACAAGTACAAGACATTAGATAGAAAATCATTCAGACAGAGAAGGAGTAGAGTAACATATCTGCACCAAATCATGATATGACAAAGGGAATATCCATGTTCCTCCCAACCGTAGAAAAAAGCAGCAAAAATTGCTTGCACAGTTCACCCCCTAGCCTAACCATGAGTCAATGAGGACGAACTTGGAAAACTCCTCCTCGAAAATGTATTTCCATTCCTGCAAATCACTCTTGCCTCACACTCAATCCGTAGTTTTCATAACAGCAAGAAAAATAGTAGTCTCCTTTTCCCATCATACTAGACAGTGTCCTACCTCCTCACATATGCGATATATCCAAGCAGTCATTTTTGCCTAGGTCTTCCTTCCCCCCCTTGGGAATTTTCACAGCTTTCTAAATGACTGATTTTTCAGGGGCTACCAATGGCCAAATATCTGATTTTCCACTTGTAATAATCAGCCCAGAGGTAGTTCCCACCCGTTCCCCACTCATAGAGTCATGGTTAGCTGATTTTAACATGGTTGTTCCATTCGTCCTCCTGCAATTAATATAAAATATCATGTTTTGATACAAGTGTTATAGTCAAATAGTTAGTTGGATCAAATTAGATCCCTGCTCAATAGTCACAATAATTTATTACAATTATCAAATTCGAAATTTAGAATTGCCATAAATGGAAAAAAAATTCCAAATTCGAATTTACTAAAAACGAAATAATTTTTCAACAAATTTTAAATTTCAAAAATACTTTATTTTTGGGGATGTCACAACTGGATTTATAAGTAATCTATTAATATATGTAACTACCATTTATTGGTCGATAAAAATCCCTTATCTCACCAATTATGTAAAGGACTAAAGTTTATAACTAACCCATACCAAAATTTATTATTATATGATATCTTTAAATATTATCTTACCACTTTGATTATGTAAACTTAGCAAGTTCTTAACAACCTTTTCCATATCCCCATATTATGGTTGATCTGTTTAATTTTTCTCCTTATCACTCCATTTATATGATGTAATGGTAATTAACCCAAGTTTTATAGCTATATAAATTATTATAGCAAACGTTTAAGAATTTTCTAGATAACGTCCATAGTAGAATTATGATAATGAAGTAGTGGAAGGTAATTTTAATAATTATTATATTCCATACTATAATTTACTTATGGATAGCGTAGACAAGTGGAATAATAGAATATAATTTTCCATTAATCCTTTATTCTCAAAATTATGATTTGAATATAGAGATTATACGTTTATTTGTAATTTGTGAAAAGTTAATACAATTCAATCTACTCATTGGATAAATATAATTTCAATAAAAACAATAAACAACCTTAAGTACTACTTGAGCTCCAAAGCTTGTCTTGCAAAGAATATCTTCCACTCTTTCTACAAGCTTGGTATCCCAACTCTCAAATGTAAAACTCAGTCAAATAAAATTTTGGCAACATAACAGTACTAAGAAAAGTGAGATCCATTTCCCCTCTTTTCCGTTTCCTTTATAGAAAAATACCCAATGACACATGTCCTTATGCACATATAATTAAATTTTTAATTAATTTAATCAAGATCATTCACCTACACACTTGTTACACTCTCCCCAAGTTACAAGTAATTACCCTTTAATTTTTAATTAAAAAGTCATTTTCCCTCACATTCCTCAATGTGTTCATATTTTCTCTGTTGGATGTCTCTTAGTTCCCCAAATTCTCGTTTAATGAGTGTCCCCTAACTAGATCTTATTTTGAGATGGATTATGATTCTTCTTTTAATTAGGATTTGAGGTAGTTTGACTCAAGATACCATTCTATGTCTACACCTATTCTCTCATGTTTTAATTTTTTTTTTTTTAAATCTCTTTTATTATTTTCATGCACACATGTGCATTTTACCCACCTTGAAATTTGTATTCCCCTTTTTCCTAGAGTTTGATTTATTCTCAATTCTCTTTAATTTATTTAATATTTTTATTTAGTCCCTTATTTAAACTTAGAATTAGTATTAGACTTCAGAGACTTGGGCCTGTACTCTTCTCAGGCTTCTAAGTTTATAATTTACTCACTAATTAATATTTTATTCTAACAATGTCTAAACATTTCATTTTTTTAGGCCACCTAGATTTATTGACTCATATTTAATTACACAATGTTTCCTTCAAGATGCACCTATGTGCTCTAAGGGTGTCACTTGCCTTTTGACTAGTTTTGGAAGTTTGTCTGACCCTTGGAGTCAACACTCCATTCGGTCTACCTTGTGAGAGACTAATGACTTCTAAGGAATAAGTATTCCTCCTTATTGCGCGCCCTTTAGATTTCTTCATGAGTGATTGTCTCATTCTGTCCTCACGACATCGTGGACCTCTCGAACTAGGTCATATTTAACCTACAGTTCAAGTCACAACGGGAGTGCTAGTAGTATGTGATAGGGACATTGTCACACCTCACCCTAAATGTCGGGTTTTTGTGCATGACCCCTTTACTCCTTATTTGAGTCAGATTAACAAGCATCGTCAAGCCTGCATCTAATGACAAAAATAGTGTCAATAATTCATATACATATTGTTGATGTTTGGACAACATAGGGAATACATTCTTTCAGATGAATAAATAAATA
>JASDQU010033218.1:0-20324 GCA_032191745.1 Picea mariana | reverse complement strand
ATATCGTGGATATTCAATAATATAACAGAAATATATCAGAGATGCAACCATAAACACAGAGATACAGTAATACACGATTTCTATTAATGAAAGAAATGTACAAAGACTGTAAAAATATAGAGTGAAAGACTCGCTAGAATGGTGGTAGCTTATCTCTGAGAAGAGATGTGACGGCTACTCGCATTCGCAAGAAGATGAGTACAATGAGGCTCTGAAGGTCTTTTTACAGTAAACAGGAATGCCAAAAACCCTAGACATCCAAAAACATAACCCTAGGAGATGAAGCGCCAAAAGTCATGTGGGCCTTGTTTGGGTAAGTTAGTACATCAACTTCCTGGGGTCGTAACTTTTGCATACGATCTCCGTTTTAGGCGTATGATAGCTCGTAGGAAAGGTATCATCGAGGAGATTCATTTTGGGGGCTCAATCATGCCTTCGAATATCATTGAGAACCTCGATCTCGAAAAACCTTCATTTAGGCCCTCAAAATGGCATCGGAAGTTAAAACCTGCTAAAAATAGTAAATGGCCAAAATTGTCAGAAAACTGTTTTGAGCCAGTCGGAAAAGGTGGGTGGCCACCGATATCCACCTGGATCTATCACCCTCCAGCCTAAGCATCTTCGTGTGGCTTTCTCACCAAGTTTGGGCTTGGCCCTCTAACGTCAGTTGGGAAAATGAAATCTTTTGCCCTTCTCCTATGTTATGGACACTGAAATAAACTTTTAATTGTTGCAACCATTGATTCAATTTAACATCAATCTCACCTTAGTAGGGTTTGATGTTCCCTTTCACTTCCACTTTAAATAGAGATTGGGAAGAAGTGATGGCACTAGAACTTGGTCTCTCTTTCTTGGCTCTTTTTTTGACTCCTTTTTTGGGTCTTCGTTATCTTCAGATTTTTCGTCCGAGCCAATTCATGTGTTAGAACTTAGAACTACCAAACTCCCTGAAAGGTCCAAACTTGTTCTCTAGAGTTGCGATGAGGATGGCCATGTTGCGAGAGATGTTAGTGACTTGTGCTTCTAGCTTTGAAAATCTCTCCTCTAACTCATCTCGTGGATTGTTATTGTACTCATTTGTCAGGGTTAGGGTATTAAGACTTCTTGCTTTTGCCAATTTCTAGATACTGCAACTTCCCACAAAAACCCCAAAGAAAGCTGCTTTGATACTAATACGATTGTAAATTGTTGTGGATATTCCAATTGAACAATTCATCACAACAGATCTTGCAATATTTTGAAATTCCTTATTATGTAGTGTTTGGCTTTAAATTCAGATTTAATATTACTAGCTCAGTTCACAAAATACTGAAATAAACTAAAATTGAAATGAAAGAAGATAAGCAAATAACTCACCATCCACATAATGAATATAAGATGTACCTTAGGAAAATCGAATATGGGAAAAGCTCAGCTAGAAGGTGAGGCCTATGCCTTCTTCTTTTCTCCTCAATGATGAAATGCAAATACAAAGAAAGTGTACTCACCATGGAGTTGCCAGGGACATTGTGACTGGTATGTCTACTATAAGATCTACTTTTTTTGTTTTGCTTCAATATCCCACTCCTCGATGATCTTCTCAATAAATAATACATTGAGAATGGAACCCCTTCCTTTCTTAGTAAGCCATTGTTTAATATGGCTAGGTAGTTGTTTAGGGTTAGGGCTAGTGTTTTTTCATGTCCCAACTCTCCATTAGGGTTAGGGTTTTGGACCCTATAGAATTTTCTTGAAAGTCCACACGTGATTAGCTGCACATGTGTGAGTAATGTGAGCCGACTTGGCATCCACTTGGTATCATGATGGTCAATAGGATAGGTCAACTTGTGAGAAATATGAACTTTGATAGAGGTGATCTTGACATCGTTGGAAATCTCTTGATGTGTAGAACAACGTCGAGAGGTTGGGAACTTCATTCCCAAAGTTTTGATCCCAAAAACAATTGTTTAAGGTGTCAAATAGGTTCTAGAAGTTTTTGGACCCCAAATCACAAAAGCGAGACCTACCCCTAAAATGGGCCCTACAAGACAATATCTCTAATTTTTCCACCTAGACATACCAAAATAGACAACAAATTATATAATGTTCCATTTTAGATCAATTTTCAAATTAGCATAGTTATTGCATTGTTTTTGGAGTTTTTTTTTAACTTAGCAACTGACAAGGATGGATATCCTTACCTTGCCTATTGTTTTTTAGGTGTTATTGCTCGGGTTGCCCCCCTTGTGGAGAACTTCTTGTTGGTTCTAAGAGGTATCATATTTTGTACATATTGCTAATATATCGATGGACCAACCTCTCTCATTCAAGTACTCTTTAGATGCTTTTGCTTGCTTTCTGTCTAATAAGTAGGAGATGAACAAGATTATCAAGGAGGATATATATAAGCAATATATCTAGGTCACTTGGATCACCCTTTTGGGGGGGTTGAAGCTAATGATGACCTTTTGTAGGGAGCACTGCATTGAGCTTTAAGACAGCCTCATCGTTCATCCCCCTTATACATTGCGGCATTGGATGCATGCACAGAGGATCCCCTTAGGCAGTTTTGGGTGGGCTCTCATCAATGTCGGGGGAAAGTTGAGCACTAAATTCCATGGGAGGATAGAATTTTTTGGCTCTGCCACATGCAGGGGACCGAGATAGAGGATCACTTTGCATTAAGATACCCTTAGTACTATGAGATACGGGGATGTTTCTACTGTTTGTTCGAGGAGTCCCATAACTCCATCTCCACCTTCTTTGGGTGCTCGAAATAGAGATGCTTGGCTTTATACATGGGGGAGGCCCTTCAACTTAGATGTGGCATCATTCATCCACCCCCAGACCTGACACTACTCAGAGGATAACATCTTCCTTTTGGTGCTCCTAGTGGACAAGGGCACCAAGAGACAAGTAGAGAGCAGTTCTTTCTTGGATCTGAGATCTGTCAGATTCCTAGGTGTGGTCTGCCCCCCAACTACAGTGAGACCCTTGAGGAGTTACCGTCTTAGACCAGAGGATAGTTTATGCCAACCTAACAGATAGTCCACCTCCCAGCAGCAAACTGCCTCCTCTAGATAGAGAGTCATTCCTCAAGCCAACTCTAGTGTTTCCAGCCAGTCCTCCATCTAGAGTTTCTTCTCTTTGGCCTTAGATGGTAGGGGAGTTGCACACTGGATAATGGATACCTTAGAGGAGGACAACCTCCCCTCTCCTTCTTTAGGTGAAAAGCACTTGGAGTCATGAGGCCATGGGGAAGGCCCTCCAGCTTAGATCTCACATCCTACGACCACCCCCCCTACCTTTCTCAGAGGATCACATCTTTCTTTTTGGTGCTCCCAGTGGACAAGGGCACCAAGAACAAACAGAGCGGTGCTTTCTCGGATCCCAGATCCGTCAAAATCCTAGGTGTGGTCTGACCCCTAGCTATAGTGAGACCCTTGAGGAGTTGTTGTTTTAGACCACAGGGCGATTTATGTCAACCTAACAGACAGTCCACCTCCCCCTGATCACAGCAGCAGACTGCCCTCCTCTAGATAGAGAGTCATTCCTCAAGCCAACTCTAGCACTTCTAGCGAATCCTCCATCTAGAGTTTCTTTTCTTCAGCCTAGGATGGTAGGGGAGTTGCACATTGGACAGTGGAGACCTTAGAGAAGGACAACCTGCCGTCTCCTTCTTCAAGCGATAGGCACTTGGAGTCGTGAGGCTTTCTTCTTCTGGCTATCTGCTTGAGCATTGTATCACTTTTGCTTTGTGCCAATGGAGCTTAGATTTGTATAGATTAGTTTTGTTCTGTGTTTGCTTTCTATAGGAGCGGCCTTAGCACTACCACTTTGTATTGACACATTTTTATTGAGTAGTCCCATTGACCTACTTTTGGTCATTTGTTGGACATTAATAAACCTATTTTATAACTGGTAGAATTCCGTAAGTTCTTTTATTATTATTTAAGGGCTGTACATTATGTCCACAATATGTACTAGGGAGCTGTGCACACTTCGGATATAACATGCACCTTCAAATCTGTATTTTGAATTGTGAAGAACCACGGTTGTTAATCTCCCGTTTTCTCTGTTATGTGCAAATATTCCATTGTTTTGAGGTCAGTTCTTCACTTGTTATGCGAAGTCCTTGAATAGGGTTCAAACAATCACCTTTTAATCATCATAGTTGAAGTTTTCAAGGTATCATGAAGCATAGATCCGCTTTTGCTTTCCTGTTCAGAAATATAACATGTAATTAAAAACACCTGTGATACAAGATAGAAATTGTGGATATGCTCTTAATATAGTATATATTCCATTAGATAATATGGCAAATCTAAAAGCAATATGCTTAGATGATGTAGTGATGGAACATATATCACTTGGATTGAGCAAATCCAACCTTGTCGACTTTCTTCACAACACCTAGTATGTTGTCTTCCATATAGATTGAACTTAGCATGTCCCCTTCCAAAGTATTCCACTCAACCATATCCAAAGTGTAATTCAACAACTTCAAATTTCAAATAAATGGGGTTAAATAAAAATCAATCACAAAAGATTTGAAAAAAATCCACAATGTTTTTATCTCTCTGTCAGTAAAGCTTGAAGAAAATGGTCAAGGTTTGGCTACGAATCACTGAAGAAATTTGAGGCTCTTAAAGGCTGCTATAGGACTGATTTTTAGGACTGTTTAAAGGTCACTATACAGGTCTGTTTTGCCACTGTTTTGTGGCTGCCTTCAAGACTGATTTACTGCTCATTTAATTCTGCTGTTTAAGGGTTAATTAAAGGATAGTTTGCTGTCCACTGTTCTTTGAACACGCACTAAAGCAGTAAATTCACCGTTGATCTTTTCCACTTTAAATGCTGATAATAAACAATGAAAACCGCAGATTTATACTCAGAGAGTTTTGGTCAACATGACACTGGAAAAACCCCCAAGGGGAAAACCAGTGAAGAGGAAATATATTATGGAGCTTTAAGAATTATTACAGCAGAGAAAGAATCTGATTTGCTACAGCAAACTTATCTCAAGTTTTAGCAGCTTCTTTTCCGTCAAACTCGTGCCAGCAAAATGCCTAGAAATATGCGCCCTTTGCCTCAGCTTTCAGTGCTGAACTTTTCCTTCATTAACTGCTGTTTGTTCCTTGGAATCCATGCCCTCAGCAAGCTGCAAGTGTGCCCTCTTCCTCACTGCTGTGCGTCCTTCTTCCTCTCAACAAGTGCGCCCTCTTCCTTCTTCTCCACAAAATTGCCCTTTTCCTCTTCTCCCTCTCTTCCTCATGCAAGAGTATGAACAATGCGCCCCCTCTCCCTTCCCACTTTTGCTTTAACCTCATCCTTAGGCTAACCTAGGAATCAGTGGCTAGGATTAGATCTTAGCCAACCAATATCAAGGGTGGAGATTAGATCTCGCCCCTTAACTTAAGTTCCCTAAGTTACTTTATGTTAATAAAGTCACTTTATGATTAATGAGCTCATAAAATCACTTTGACTTTATAACATAAAGTAAAGTGAGGGGTACTTTTCCCCCTTTAGTGTTAGGCACATCAATAACACTAGGGGACCACTTCCCAGGGTACCAAAACTCAATAATCACGATACAATAATCTCTGAATTATTTTGACACCAACAAGTTTTGCGAGCTCGATCAAAAGAACATATGAACAAAATTATCAAGAGGTTGATGCGAGTGATTCACTCTCTAATGATCACAGAAGTACCGAATAATTGAGTGGCAGACTTCAAATTGTTTTACTTCCAAAATGACTTTGATAATAGTCCAATATACTACACTTCAAACAATGGAAATTGATCAGCTACCAAAGTGATAGTTCAATTTATTTTGTGTTTGTATTATACGTGGCAATGCTCTACTATTTTTTACACAATGGGCATTGGTTTTGCTTGAAAAGATTCGGTAATCATCAAGAAGATTTGGCGGACTTTTACAATGACTTAACTGACTATCACTAGACAAATTTGATTGTTAACTGCATCCTCTATGGCAATAAAAATCAATTCTTGTTTTGATGTCTATATTTTTAGTTATTATTTTTAATCATCCCAATTCTGACACTTAATTTTAAGCTTTGTTCGACTGCTATGTATTCAAGACTCACAACATGAATCACACAGAACGACTCAGCGGAACTCATACCCTAAAGTTTATTCCCTCAGAATATAGAAAAATGTGGCAGACTCTTTGTGAGGGAAGCAAAAGCAGTGAGCACATCAAGTGCCTCCTTCTTAGAGCATGAGCAAAAGCTTACAAAACAGGAAAATAACTCTACAAATGTAAATTATCAATGTGTGCTCCAACTCTATGGAAATAGGACAGTGGAAGAGGAGAGGATAATTCATGCAAAGAGTGCCTGCCGACAATACCTTTGAGTTTTATCTGTGGCATAGATCCATCTTAACCCTGGATCTATTATGCATCGAGAGTGACAAGAAAAAAAACATGGGAAATTGTTTCGGTGCTTAAAAGATCTAGGGGTTAAGATGGATCTATGGTAGTAATAAAACTAAATCTTATGGATGGCAGGCTCTCTTTGCATGAATTATCCTCTTCCCTTACACTTTCCTATTCTTACAGTAAATGCAAAGTGGTCACCTCCACAGATAACAATATACAATTTATATAGTTTGGGCAGTCGTTGGATCTATGGTAGTTTATTTATTTTGTATTTAGTTTTTTAGGTCACTTTTTTTTGACATTAGAGATTGGATGCCAATTTTTTTCCATTTTAGCTTCTTAGCATTACACATTACATGACACATCTGATTCTCTTCAGGCTGTAAGAGCACCTCCATTATCTCGGTGCAGTCAGCCTCCACCATATTCTCAAGCATAAGTGACAATTAAATGTAGAACACAGACCAACACATCATTAATTTCTGTATGTACCACCATAGTGTACACGGACTAAAACTGGCTGAAAAATGTTAAAATTTCAGTACATGTTAAACAGACCTGCAACTTTTTGAACTCTAGAAAGATGGAAAACTCAAGGAACTCTCAAAACTACTTCTGTTTGCTAGATCTGAAAACACATATGCTAACTGAAAAGAACTACAGCAACTAATAAGAAATTGCGGCACTCGGCAAATCATATCTGTTTTCTTGATTAACTCAGGAAAAGGAAACCATGCACACACTTGCTGGTAAACTGAATAATAAACAAACAGGACCCTGAGTTCCTGTATATAGGAGAAGGCCTAGAGTTTACAATGTGAATAGACTGATCTTAGGCATCTAGGCAGGAGTGCCCAGCCTGCATGCAACGCATGTGCTGGGGCCTCTAGATAGTTGTGCCAAAACTAGAGTAGGTAGCCTCATGCTCTTTGGATCAGTGCCTCCCCTATCTAATTCTGGAAATTACTAATTCTGGACAGCAGTTTAGTATTGAAATAACTAAAGGGCAGTGCAAGCATTCTTGAGGCATGCATACATCCTCACTGGCTGCTAGAAAACTGCTGTGTGCCTTCATTATTCCTCTATTGCTGCTCCATCTGTCTGACCTGCTGTGCCCTCTGGAATATACCATCACTGTGTAGAACCACCTTCAGGAGCAACCAAGGTAAAATCTAACAAAAAATGAAGAGAAGAGCAGTACACTAAAACCCCAATTAATGAACCAACGTGACTAAATGAATCTATTAAAGCAACAGTCATTCATGACCCATTTATGCTGAAAAAGACAATGGACAAAGCCCATTCTTATGGGGTTATTTGAATGGATGTACAGTGGTACTCGTCACTAACAAAGATCTCCCTGCTTTTTACTTGATTGCATATAGGATTGTCTTGACCTCTCTAACTTGGTGCATGATAAAAGACAACTCTGTAGAGTACATGTGTTGGGTCTTAAAGAATGAAAAGCATTACAAAATATTGCTTAAGCTCTTGGAGTTTGCAATTGCTTTGAGTTAAACATTGTTGGATCTATGTGCCATAAACTTATTCTTTCTAAGCCAAAATACTAGAGCCTCTTCAAGTATGTTGTCTCTCGTAGTGCCCATATTCATAATGATGGCAAAATTGAGGAAAGTTTTCACATGCAGAGAGACGTGCCAAATATTTCAGGCATGATTTGGTCAAGGGTACCGATTGGACAGTGTTTCCAACAAAATTGACAATCCAAATCTAGAAGTTCTTATGCAAAACAATAATTTTAACACCAACAAGATCTTGTATGGATACCATATTCAGTGGTTGTAAGGATATATTTCCATTGTTCTGAGCTCTCCTCAAGTGATTGCAGAACTGAAAACCCATCTTGATGAACATGGCTTGATTATTGCAGAACTCAAGCAGGGCTTCATTTCCAAGACAATCAAGCCCAGACAGGTCAAGGTGGCAGAGCTTGTATAGAGATCTTCAAACCGGGAACAATTCATGGCTTTACATCAGAATTTCTCAGACTTTAGATTAAATCCATCTGTGATAGAACCACTTCTTTTCGAGGAAACTCAACAGTTACAATCCAACATCACAGAATTTTGAATGGAACAAACTGAAATTTTACACCACCATGAGAACTTTATACAGGAACTACAACATTGAGTTTGATGAAGATTGTAAGACTGCGTAAATATCTCTGTTTTGTCCTTACCCATGACCTTTCCTCTGTCCTGTCTGCATTATGAGAATATCATTGCCTTCTTTGACGTAAGAAATGTGGCTTCCTTGCATCAAGGAGACACAAACTTATCTCAACCCGCCATACTTCTACCAAAGTATTTTGGTAGAACCTCCTTCCAAAAATTCTCCCCACCTTGTTTGACATTGACTAGGAGTTTTGGATTTCGCATGTTACATCCCTCTATGACTTGCGAGCGTTTTCTCCTCGAGAGCCATTAGGAGAGCTATTCGAGCCACAGGTTTGAGAAAAGAATGGATGGGGGAGGCTTCAATGCGGATTTTCTCAAGAATGGTATGGATTGTCTTGCATATCACATTGTTGATCTCTTAAATGAGGTAGTTTGTAGGGTTTCTCCCCTTCATTGACACATAAAATCATCCAATTGAATTTCAAATTGGAAAACAACTAGGATTCAAACAATCATTAGACCATCATGACTGGGGACACATTTGCCAACCTTTTATCGTTGTTTTGAATATATCATTTTAGAGAATTTTGGGAGGAACAAACTTAGGGCTATAGGGTAAGCAAGGGGGATGGTCACCACTCTGTTGACTATAGTTTTACGCTTTGGGCTATCATTGAGGAAGCTCGACCACTGTCTTCCAAAATCTTTTGTTTTTTTGTATACCTTTGGAAGGCTTTTGATTATGTTTCGAGGACTCTCCTTTTTTAGAGATTATGGCACATTGTTGTATTTGAATCCATTGTTGTGGCTTCCAGGAGACTTTATGAGGTAGTTTTTGGGTGGATTTGTACACAATGAAGTCTTTTCAACTTTATTAAGAGCACCATTGGGGTAAAATAGGGTTGCCACTTATCACCTACATTGTTTGAGATCTACATTGATGAGTTGGAAATGTACTTGAAGAAAATACTAATGTTGACAACTGTTGCATCTTACACTATGATCCAGGTGGATATTGGTGGCCGTTTTGGGGCCCTAAACCATGTTTTTTTGGCTTTCCACAGTCAAACTATAGATGTAGTCAGCGTTTGACGACATAATGTGTAGTTCTCGAAAAGACCTTTCCAACGGGCTATCACGCGCCTAAAACGGAGGTCGTATGCAAAAGTTATGACCCCGGGAAGTTGAGGTACCAACTTACCCATCGGGCCCACATAACTTTTAGCGTTTCATCTCCTAGGGTTGGGTTTTTGGATGTCTAGGGTTTTGACATTCATGAGTAATGTTAAAAAGGCCTCTGGAGCCTCATTGTAATCATTCTGCTCAGACAGATGCACGTAGCAGCCACATCTCTTCTCAAAGATAACTACCATTTGAGCAAGTTGTTTTCAGTTCTGCAGTTTTATAGTTTCAACCTGTTTTATTTATTCAGTAGAAATTATTGTTCACTGGATATTTGTTGTTGTTCTCCGTATCTCTGTGTTATTGTATTCAGTCTGTTATTCATTTCGTTCTGCTCATAAATCTGGATCAGTGGTATCAGAGCGGTATGCTCTTCATTTATTTTTCTTTGTGCATGTCCCCGACAAGATTTGGGTACAAGAAGTCGGGACTTGAACTAGTCAAGCCTTTGCAAGATTGGTTGCGTCGAGCCTGACAACAACCCATGGGGGACGAGAAGAAAAATGATGGAGCAGGGGATCCTTTTAAAATGTTGCTCGAGGAAGCCCTTGCACGACAAAGGAACGAAATGATGGACAACTTTGCATAGATCCTTCAGCGGTTGCCCACAAGAGACGCATCTTCATCAAGCGGCCATGCAACCCCCTTCAAGGTACAAGTAAATTTTGATATTCCATTATTTGAAGGACTGATAGATGCGAATGTTGTAGACAAATGACTAAATCTGCTCGAAGGGTATTTTTCGGTCAACAATTTTTCTGACAGGGAAAAGATTACTTTTGCACTCCTCTAGGCCGTCCCCCATATTAAGGACTGGTGGGATACTTACTCTGAAAAGGGCCATAGAGGAATCTGCAATATTTGTGGTCTCCCCTACATGGGATTCCTTCAGGAATGCCATTAAAGAACAATACTACCTTGTTGAAAGCTATGAGGACCAGTACACAAGATGGACGACGCTGAGTCAGGAAAGGGATCAAACAGTACTAGATTTCACCAATATTTTCCATACCCTGCGCACCAAATTGGGTATCAAAGACTCTGAATGACATCTGGTGCTTAAATATCGCAGTTGTCTGCATAGATACATTCAAACAAAAATGGAGTTTTTGGACATTGCATCATTAGGTGCGGCTTATAGATATGCTGTCAAGATCGAGCAAAAATTTAAGGAAAAGAGGCGAGAGTTTGGATCTTCAAACTCCTCACAACCGAAGCAGAGCAAAGGTGGCCCCAACCCACAAAACAAGGGACAGAGCCAAGATGGGCACTCTCAGGACAACTAGTCCAAGCCGCAACACAAAAAGGGTAATGAGAAGTCGAAGGACACGAGAAATTGGTGTGAATACCATAAACTCCCTTGGCACAACACTGAAGAATGTCGCTCCAAGTAGTCACTGGTGGTTGAGTTGAAAGCTTCTGAGTCAGAGGCAGATTTTGACTCCGAATCAAATCCAGAAGGAGGGAAGCGGATTATCGATGTTGAACCCAACATCAGTGTTGCTACCACCAAAGTCCAACCAAGCGAACTAAAAGAAACAGAGGAAGGGGAACACCTCTTTCACTCACAGATGTGGGTAAAGGGGGCTCCGCTTCATTTCATTGTCGATAGCGACAATCAGAAGAACCTGAACTCAATAGATGTCATCAAGTGGTTGGACTTGTCGACGACACCGCACCCGCATCCCTACACCATCGGTGGGCTTCGCCAAGGAGTAGATCTCCGCGTCAGTCTACAGTGTTGTCTTCCCTACGACATCAAGCCCTTCAAAGACAAGGTATTGTGTGATATTGCTCCCCTTGAAGTTTGTGATGTTCTTTTAGGACAACCATATTTGTTGAAGCGACATGCTGGGTATGAGTCTAGACCCTGCAGTTACTTTGGGTAGACAATTGTACAGGATACCAGAGGTAGCGCCGCCTATCGCTATTTCTTTAATCTCTGCTAAGCAATGCAGTAAGGTTATTTCACAGACCGGGAAGTTCGTCTTCTTTGTGATCCGTGCTCACATTCGTGGCCTCTACACAGAGCTTCTCTTTGCAACAGAGACAAGTGGACGGGATCGTGGAAGAGTACAAAGACATCTTCTTCTCACCCACCGAGGTACCGACRCACTGCCAAGTCAAGTGCACCTTTGCCTAATGGACTAGTCTATCGTCGCTCGCTAATGGAAAATGACGAAATCAAGCGTCAGATCCAAGAGCTGCTTCAAAAGGGGAAYATCAAACCCAACTCCTCCCCTTGCGGAAGCTCGATTGTACTGGTGCAAAAGAAAGATGGGACCTGGTGGCTCTGCATTGATTACAAAGCATTAAACAAAATCACAGTCAGGAACCAGTATCCAATTCCTCGAATTGATGACCTTCTTGACCAACTCAAGGGGGCAAAGTTCTTCAGCAAGATTGACCTAAAGTCTGGCTACCACTAGGTTCCCATCGAATTGACTGATGTATGGAAGACAACTTTCAAATCTAAAGAAGGTCTCTTCGAATGGTTGGTCATGCCCTTTGGCATAACAAATGAACCAACCACTTTCATGAGGTTGATGGAACTCAAGGGGGCAAAGTTCTTCAACAAGATTGACCTAAAGTCTGGCTACCACCAAGTTCCCATTGAATTGACTTATGTATGGAAGACAACTTTCAAATCTAAAGCAGGTCTCTTCGAATGGTTGGTCATGCCCTTTGGCATAACAAATGAACCAACCATTTTCATGAGGTTGATGGATGATGTATTGAGACCCTTCACCAACTCTTTTGTGGTGGTATATCCGGATGACATCCTCATCTTCAACAGAACTTGGGAGGAGCACATGCAGCATATTCAACAGGTTTTGAGCACTTTGTGGCAACACAAGCTATATGCCAACTTGGAAAAATGCTCCTTTGGCATGAACAGGGTCCAATACTTGGGCTACATTGTTGATGAGCATGGGGTACATGTGGATCCAACTAAGATCCAAGTCATCTGTGATTGGCCAGCCTTGACCACACTAATCGAGCTTTAGAGCTTCTTGGGACTTGCCAACTTCCACCGACGGTTCGTGTTGGGATTATCCCATATTGCATGGGCCCTCAACCAAGTGACCAAGGGCGGTGGCAGGGCAAAGTTCGCATGGGGGAAGGCACAACTACAAGCATTTGATGATTTGAAGCATCGCTTGTGCTCAGCTCTAGTACTCTCCTTACTCGATCTGCAACAACCGTTCGAGATTGAGACTAATGCATCCGACTATGCTATAGGCGCAGTTCTCACTCAACACGGTCATCCAGTAGCATACCATAGTGAGACACTCTCAGATACCGTTCGGAAGTACCCCACATATGACAAGGAAATGTATTCTATCGTGTAAGCCTGCTGTCAATGGAAACATTACATTCTCGAAAAGGAGACAATCATCCACACCGATCACAAGCCTGTGCAGTTCATACAGACACAAGGGAAGTTGTAGAACGATCGCCATCAAAAGTGGTCCACATACTTGCAACAGTTCCATCTCAACATCAAGTATAAAACAGGGAGCACAAATCGTGTCGCTGACTGCCTTAGTCGGCCTCCCGTGGCTGCACTCACTGCCATGCTCCATTCCTGTGGGCATGAGGCATCGTAATGGCTCCAACTTTATCAGCGAGATCCTGACTTCGCCACCACCTATCAGCTTTTGGGTACAGGCGTGAATGTCATCGATTTTCACATTCATGATGGACTGTTATTCCATCTGGGCCATCTCTGTGTTCTTGCAAGCGAGCGTGCAAAGCTGATTTGGGAGGCTCACTACAGTCGGATGGCAGGACATTTTGGCATGGAGAAAATTGTGGCCGTTCTACAGAAACATTTTTGTTGGCCAAAACTTCGACAAGACGTCAGCAAGTATATCAGATCTTGCATTTCATGTGCCATTGCCAAGCCAACCATCAAGAAGCAAGGCTTATACACCCCTCTTCCTACTCTCGAGAGGCCTTGGGAATCCATCTCGATGGATTACATGTCTGGCCTTCCATCCACCAAGCAAGGCCATGATTGCGTATTTGTGGTGGTTGATCGATTTTCGAAGATGGCCATTCTCACAGCCTGCAAGAAGAGCATCACAACGATCGATACTGCCAAGCTCTTCTTCGAATGAGTGTGGGTCCATTTTGGGATACCACAAACCATCATCTCCGATTGGGACAACAGGTTCCTCAACACATTTTGGTCAAGTCTCTGGTCACTGTTGGACACCATGCTCACTAAATCCACTGCCTTCCGCCCTCAAACCGATGGCCAAACAGAGGTCGTCAATCGAAAGATTGTGCACATCTTGCACATGTATAACTCTAAGCATCCACGTACATGGGATGAGAGTCTCCCCTATGTTTAACACAACTACAACAAGGCTCTCCACAGCTCCACCCACCATAGCCCCTTTTAGGTGGGGCTGGGATTCCAACCCTTCAGTCCCATTGATGTTGCCAGTCCCATTGATGTTGCACTACCTCTTGCAACCACACATACAAATTCGTCCCATGTTCAGTATGAGGTCGACAAAGCCACTAGATTCATTGAGCGGATTCGGCACATTCGCCAACAGGTCCATGAGATTTTGCAGAAAGCCAATGCTAAGTACAAGCAGTGCCATGATCAACACCAGGTATCGCACAAGTTTCAGGTGGGAGACAAGGTCTGGTTACATTTGCAGAAAGAACGCCTTACAGGGCCCGAAAGCTTTGTCCACTTCACTATGGGCCTTACAACATCACCAAGGCTATGGGTGACAATGCTTTTGAGCTCAACACTCCCCCCTTCCTTGGCTTGCACCCAGTGTTCAATGTGGACCTCCTTCGACCATATTTTCCACTATTATTGGACACCTCGGAGATAGCAGAACATGTGACACCAACAGAGCTCAACCCTGATTGCATGGAATAGGCATCCACTGATCAGATAGTGGACACACAGGTAAAGGGCACTTGCCAGCAGAGGATCCAGCTTTATCGGGTTGTCAAGGCAGGGAAAATCCTGCAACAAGGCAAGTGGCTCACCTGGAGCCAAATTCAATAGAAATTTCCACACCTGATGGGGGCACTCAGCTCAATGGGTCTAGACCATTGCTTCCTAAGGGGGGAGGACTGATTCATGTGGATATTGGTGGCCACCCACCTATTCCAACTGACTCCTCTTGACAGTTTTTAGTTCAACACGTTCTTCTCTAATTCTTTGAAATTGTGGGTTCTACACTTCTGGGGCCGTCTGAAGCCCTACACAGCTTCCAGGTGGAGATTGGTGGCCCCTCACCTAATCCAACTAGCTTATTTTGGAAGTTTTCATGTTAGTACATATTTTTGTACTTCTAGGGCCGTTTTGGGGCCCTAAACAATGTTTTTTTGGCTTTTCCAGAGTCAAACTGTAGACAAAGTTAGAGTTTGACAGCAAAATGTGTAGTTCTCGAAAAGACCTTTCCAATCGGCTATCACACACCTAAAACGGAGGTCGTATGCAAAAGTTATGACCTCGGGAAGTTGAGGTACCAACTTACCCATTGTGCCCACATAACTTTTGGCGTTTCATCTCCTAGGGTTAGGTTTTTGGATGTCTAGGGTTTGACATTCATGAGTAATATTAAAAAGGCCTCTGGAGTGTCATTGTAATGATTCTGCTCAGAGGGATGCGCGTAGCAGCCACATCTCTTCTCAAAGATAGATACCACCATTCAAGCAAGTTGTTTTCAGTTTTGCAGTTTTATAGTTTCAACCTATTATATTTATTCAATAGAAGTTATTGTTCATTGGATATCTATTGTTGTTCTCCGTATCTTTGTGTTATTGTATTCAGTCTGTTATTCATTTCGTTCCGCTCATAAATCCGGATCACACTAGGTCTTGATTGCAATACTCTTGTTTGTTGATGATGTGGTCCTCTTAGCCTCCTCGCTCAAGGGACTTTCGATGCTCGCTTTCTTTTGTGATCTTATGAAAAGGTTGGTAAACCTTAGCAAGACCAAAGTTAGTAGTTTTAATACCCCCAAGAAATATTTGGAGGACTTTCATTTTGTTTTGGAGGGGTGGAGTTTGAGATCACCACCACTTACACATATTTGGGGTGTCAGTTCTCAGGCCCTAGCTTCACTATGAGGTCTGCTTTCCAACCAAGGTTCAACAAGGGGTATGCCTCTCTCTGTGTTAGTGCCAATGTTTTTGGTGGCATTTTTGGGACATTCCAATGAAGTTGTTCCTCTTTGACACCATGATTGAATCTGATGTTCTTTATGTAGTTGAGAATTAGGGACTTAGTTTGATCTCAATCTGGTTTGAGGTTGAGATATTTCAATATTCTACTACAATGTGATCCATTGCAATTGAAGGGTTCTACAGGACATTTTACATGGAGAGTTTCGAGCTCATCCTTTATGCTTGTAGAACATTTTTGGACTTGTCTTTTTTGTGCATAGGATCCACACCTTGGGGTATTCAACTTCTGGACGTGACAGATGCCCTCATCTTGCTAGATGATCCTCTAAGGGGATTTCCTCCTTGGGTCTTTTTGGGTGTAGACCACCTCTCTCCTCTAGTCTATTGGCGTATCTATAGAGTGTCTCCCTTCATTTACTCTTTGGATGCCCCCCAAATGATCTCTTTCACACAAAAGGAGAGATCAACATGGTAGTCACACGCGAGAAATCAATAGGGTAGTTAGGGACGACATCTACGAGAGGTACATTTAGAGCACTTGGGTTTCCCCCCCTTAGACACTTGACTCAATATGGCCTCTTATTATGAGTACTTTAGGCAGTTGTAGGATGGTCTCATCATCTGTCTCTACTGCATTTGGCATCAGTGGGTTCATGGCCTTAGGATCCTGCTCCTTTAGTCGTAGGTTTGCTCACATCACCTATGGGTCGACATGGACTACCACTACCCAAGGTCTGAGAGGATTTTCCAACATTGCCATCGCTGGGAGATGAGTTTGAGGAAATATTGTCTTCGCTTGTCCCATATACTATGTGATATCTGTGGAAGGTTTTAGTGCTTGTTCTAGGACTTGGGTGGTTCCCTTTTGATCTTTTTTTTCTACCTTGATGAGAGATGCCTAGCCTTATATGTTTGGGAGTCGATTATCCATAGGCGAGAGACTCTGCAAGACCTCTCTTGGCTTGGTTTTGTTAGGCTCATTGCCTCTCAGCCTATTTTTGTTGGTGGAGGTGCAAAGTGCCAAGCTGACTCCCCCACCTAAGAGTTGGATTGTAGTGGCTTTGTGTGACAATGGATTTCTTCTCGCATGTCTGGCATACATGTCACCTCTACGAGATCTCTAAGCCAGATATGTTGACTATGGAGTATGACTTTTCGGGTGAGCTCAAGAAACTGAAATTCCATCATGAGATTGTTTCCCTTGGCCTCATATACGTGCCTTCTCGGTCTTCTCTGTCCACAACTCTTCCCAAGATTGTATAGTTAGGTCCCCTTAACCTCGAACACTCTCGGGATGACATCATCGGGTTTTGTATTGCTTCCTTCACAGTGATTGATGAGGATAGGTACAGCTCTTTCACCCCCTCTTCTTCAACTTTTATTTCAACTTAAAGACATTGATGTTGAGCTAGGGCCTCATGTCTCGTAGGGTTTGCCAACTCTTGTTTTTCTCTTTCGTTTATTGTCATTTGTAATTTGATAATCTTTTAGCTTTAGGAGTGTTCTAGACATTCTCACTGTTTAGTGGCCACTAATTGTAATCTCGAGCCCTATTGACGTATTACTTGGTCATTTGTGGACATTAATAAAATTATCACTTTTTGTGCCATTATAACATGCCACCGTTTCTTTAAGTGGAATTATTTATTCTATTTGGAAAGCACTGGGTGATCATGGCCCATTTATTGCCTTGCAATTGATGAGCAGCCAGAGATCTTCCTCTTCTTCTATGAATGGATGACAAGTAATGTGTGGATCCAGTGGTTTGAAGTTTGAACCATCCCAAACTACAATCCTTTCCTATTTTTCCTTGGAGTTTCTCTGTTATAGAGTTCCAGTTGCTAGGTCCATCCTGTCCCATGAGCTCTCTTCTCATCTTCTACAGGTTTCTAGTGTCTACTTGGGCTATCATTCTTCTTCTATTTTTGCATGGGAATTTTTGTGTTTTGAAAATTCAGTTGAACAAATGCATTTCATCTGTTGCAATTTTTTGTTCTATAATTCTTCACTCATTGTCGACTGATAAAACTGCTTCAAAAAATAATGATGAGTTATCCCCATATACATATGCTCTGAGTGCATCAAACTAATTGCTGTTGAATGGGTTTTATTTGAGAGTTTCTCTAATAGTGTCATTGGTACATTCTCAGTTCTCCACATATTATTCCAACTTATCAGAACTAGCAGCCATATCAAATGGAGTAAGCCTATTTATTACATCTGTTTCTTATTTTTCTCTTCAATTATTCTTTTGCAGTTGTCTGTTGTTCTATAATTCTTCACTCATTGTCGACTTAAAAAATTGCTTTGAAAAACGATGATGAGTTATTCCCATAAAAATGCAGATGCTTTGAGTGCATCAAACTATTAGAGTTTCTCTAATAGTGTCATTGGTACATTCACAGTTCTCCACACATTATTCCAACTTATCAGAGCTAGCAGCCATATCAAATGGAGTATGCCTATTTCCCATCCATTATATCTGTTTCTCATTGTTCTTATTTTCCAGTTTCATTTCATATTTTGCAATTTTTTGTTCTTCTAAAATTCTTCTCACTCATTGTTGACTGATAAAACTGCTTTGAAAAACAATAATGAGTTATTCCCATAAAATGCATATGCTTTAAGTGCGTCAAACTAGTTGCTGTTGATGGGTTTTATTTGAGAGTTTCCCTAATAGTGTCATTGGTACATTCACAGTTCTCCACACATTATTCCAACTTATGATTTATCAGAGGTTGCTGCCATATCAAATGGATAGGCCTATTTCCCATCCATTATATCTGCTTTTTTTAATGTTTAGTAATGTCTAATGCCTTCTCCTATACCTTCTTCATCTGCATGATATAGCCTATGATATAGATACTATATGTCAGATGTTGCAATCCTTTGGAATTTGTTTATTTGACTTAATATATTAAAGCCAAATATAAAAGTATATATATTTTAATTAAAAGGTAACATTAACGTTCTTCAAAGTTGTTTAAGCCTTTTATATCATTTGAAATTAAGCATATTTGCATAATATTATGCTGAACAATTACTTAAAACTTATCCATGGGAATTTAGGTACATGACACACACTGGATGCTCTGTGTAGCCTTTTGGTAATAACAGTATGCCAATTTTGTAAATAAAATTGATATTTAGTGACCCATCCAAACTTTAGCTTTAAGAACTTTAAAAATCAACAATTGAAAAGTTTGACAACAATTTCATTGCTGGTTAGGATTATGTATAATATTTCTGTGAATATAGATAGGTTAACAATCAATCTTCTCTCCCTGTCCTCTTTCAAATGCCGGGTTTCTGCCTTTAGGCTTTCATTAATAGAGCCTTATTTGCTAACCAGTCGGCAAGTTTGGTTGCAGATCTTTTAACATAGATATATCTGATCTCCATCAAACCTTGCATTGCTTCCCTATTCCAGTCAACTTTCTTTCAATCTTTATGGTAGGATGGTTGTCTTTCTTCATCAGATTTATTATGGTCTTGGAGTTGCATTCTGCTGCAATTTTCTTATATCTTAGTTTTAGCGAGTTTTTTTGTTGAAGATTGCAGCATCGTGTGACATTCTCCAGGTCGTTCTCCTTTGGACTGAGTTGAGATGATCTGTGTGAGAGAGCCCATGTGTTGGGTGTGCCCATGTGATGGGTGTGCATCAAACTCTGGATTGAGTTGTGATGACGTGTGGTCTCTTGTCTACTCCTCTAGACTGAGTTGAGATGACTTGAGATGATCTCCTGCCTTGTACTCCTCTGGATTGAGTTGAGTCAGCTTGAGATGGTCTCCTGCCTTGTACTCCTATGGACTTAGTTGAGTCGGCTTGAGATGGTTCTCCAGATGGTACTCTCGTGGACTCAGTTGAGTTAATCTGTTGAGTGAGACGTCCCTGTGGGTGAGCACAGGTGGACATGTCCCTAGTGGCTGAGCACTAGAGGATGAGAGAGATCCTTGCTATATTGTCTGAGAGTAAGATTTGCTGTAACCCTAATTTGTATTGTGAAGGGTACAAGTCGGCCCCACCATGTAAAGATAATTAATATTGTGTCAAAGATTAATTATATTATTCAGTTGAAGAGGTCGGCCCTATTGTGCCAATAGACACACCTATTGTTGTGTCAAGTCTTGTATAAATAGGAGGAGATCCCCATTGTGGATCTCACTCACTTCACTTGTCATCTCATTATCTCAGACCTACTTGTACGACTGAAGTCCACATCTCTCTTGGGCACAAGTTTCAAGGTCATAGTAGCACCCTCTTGTGGTATCTAGGGTTCATGGTGTGGGGGATCTTCTCTTGACTCTATAACAAAGGATTGCTGGGTTTTTCCCTTGATTGAGAAGGGTTTTCCCAAGATAAACTCTTGTGTTCTTGTGCATGGTTATTCTTCTTGTGATCTTGGTTACTGCAACACTTGTGTATGGTATTGCTGCATTGTTTATGG